>WNWK01007053.1:5000-98326 GCA_009830355.1 Cherax destructor
ATGGTGGCAGTATTGTGTTTTTTCCTTCATATAATATATAGCATATTTGAACTATTCGTTTCAACAGGTTTTGTTCTAGCTTTTTGTTGCTGCTGATTTTTAAGGGCTACGACGGCTCATGCCGAATGAACCCTGTTCTCAGGAGTCAGGGGTTTAAATGCTTAGATAGTGCCCGGCCCTCCCGTGCCGCGAAGGAGTACGTAACACACACACGAATGTCTGGTATGAAACCAGAGCCGGTGAGAAAGACCGGAGCTGAAGGACGTCAAATCTCTCTTTATTTAAGCTAAATCCTGACTGAGTCTGGCACGGCCGAGGTAAAGGCCTTGGTTTCACTTTCTCGCTCGTCTTCTTGTTGGTGGATTATTGGACCGGTGACCGATTACGCTGTATCGAGCCGTTATGTATTCATAACACTTATATTGCAAATGTATAAGAATATATACATTCTAGGTCTAAAGTTTCTAACACAGAATATACCTTCCAGTAGGACTGGAGTTTCAAACACAGAATATACCTTCCAGTAGGACTGGAGTTTCTAATACAGTATATACCTTCCAGCAGTACTGGAGTTTCTAACACACGTGAATAGCAGGTTTCCCTAGGTGCGACTCACAACAGTTAGGTGGCACGCTAACACCTATTTTTATTGCTAGACGAGTAAGGGCAGGAGCCTAAGTCAAATTATCTGATATATTACACTGCTCATGAAGCGAACGCTTTTACTGCTGACCTGATAAACTAGACACCTATGCAACATTTGGGTATCTTTATTCTGGAAACGCTTCGCCAGCCACTGACTTCTTCAGTCCAATGCAGATTAGTTTTAGGTAATCAGTCCCTCAACCTGGAGTCGACGTGCTCAGTTTATCAATCCTTTTCTGGAGGCTGATGGACTGAACACATCGACTCCAGGCTGAGGGACTGATTGCCTGGAATTACTCCAGGCTGAGGGACTGATTACCTGGAATTACTCCAGGCTGAGGGACTGATTGCCTGGAATTACTCCAGGCTGAGGGACTGATTGCCTGGAATTACTCCAGGCTGAGGGACTGATTGCCTGGAATTACTCCAGGCTGAGGGACTGATTGCCTGGAATTACTCCAGGCTGAGGGACTGATTACCTGGAATTACTCCAGGCTGAGGGACTGATTGCCTGGAATTACTCCAGGCTGAGGGACTGATTGCCTGGAATTACTCCAGGCTGAGGGACTGATTGCCTGGAATTACTCCAGGTTGAGGGACTGATTACCTGGAATTACTCCAGGTTGAGGGACAGATTACCTGGAATTACTCCAGGCTGAGGGACTGATTACCTGGAATTAATCCAGGCTTAGGGACTGATTACCTGGAATTACTCCAGGCTGAGGGACTGATTACCTGGAATTACTCCAGGCTGAGGGACTGATTGCCTGGAATTACTCCAGGCTGAGGGACTGATAACCTGGAATTACTCCAGGCTGAGGGACAGATTACCTGGAATTACTCCAGGCTGAGGGACTGATTACCTGGAATTACTCCAGGCTGAGGGACTGATTACCTGGAATTACTCCAGGCTGAGGGACTGATTACCTGGAATTACTCCAGGCTGAGGGACAGATTACCTGGAATTACTCCAGGCTGAGGGACAGATTACCTGGAATTACTCCAGGCTGAGGGACTGATTACCTGGAATTCCTCATCTTCCACCGTTCTTCTCTAAGAAGCCGCCACTGGCTGACGAAACGTTTCCAGAATATATCCAATTTTTACACAAGTGTCTCACTTATCAACTTGTCGACTTTTTGAACCATTGATTCAAACCACTGAACTACCAGGCACCCCCCTCTCAGGGTGCCAAGAACAACCTCCCAGGGTGGCAAGAGCAACCTCCCAGGGTGGCAAGAGCAACCTCCCATGGTGCCAAGAGCAACCTCCCAGGGTGTTAAGAGCAACCTCCCAGGGTGGCAAGAGCAACCTCCCATGGTGCCAAGAGCAACCTCCCAGGGTGTCGAGAGCAACCTCCCAGGGTGGCAAGAGCAACCTCCCATGGTGCCAAGAGCAACCTCCCAGGGTGTTAAGAGCAACCTCCCAGGGTGCCAAGAGCAACCTCCCAGGGTGCCAAGAGCAACCTCCCAGGGTGCCAAGAGCAACCTTCCAGGGTGCCAAGAGCAACCTCCCAGGGTGCCAAGAACCTCCCAGGGTGCCAAGAGCAACCTCCCAGGGTGCCAAGAACAACCTCCCAGGGTGCCAAGAACAACCTCCCAGCGTACTTCCTCCCCTCCTTTCCGTGTGGCACTCTGACCAGTCTGGGTGACACCACTAATTTACATCTGTTTCATTTAAACTGAATAACATGTTCGACCATCCTTGTAGACCATCCTTGTAAACCATCCAGGTCTTCTTTAGTTCGTATTCTCTCTCTCTCTCTCTCTCTCTCTCTCTCTCTCTCTCTCTCTGTGTTGACACAAATGTAATTAAAACAAAGACATTTAAGTGTACAATCTTATTAACCACCTCCAGTACACCTTGTCAACCACCACCTCCAGTACACCTTGTCAACCACCACCTCCAGTACACCTTGTCAACCACCACCTCCAGTACACCTTGTCAACCACCACCTCCAGTACACCTTGTCAACCACCACCTCCAGTACACCTTGTCAACCACCACCTCCAGTACACCTTGTCAACCACCACCTCCAGTACACCTTGTCAACCACCACCTCCAGTACACCTTGTCAACCACCACCTCCAGTACACCTTGTCAACCACCACCTCCAGTACACCTTGTCAACCACCACCTCCAGTACACCTTGTCAACCACCTCCAGTACACCTTGTCAACCACCTCCAGTACACCTTGTCAACCACCTCCAGTACACCTTGTCAACCACCTCCAGTACACCTTGTCAACCACCTCCAGTACACCTTGTCAACCACCTCCAGTACACCTTGTCAACCACCTCCAGTACACCTTGTCAACCACCTCCAGTACACCTTGTCAACCACCTCCAGTACACCTTGTCAACCACCTCTAGTACACCTTGTCAACCACCTCCAGTACACCTTGTCAACCACCTCCAGTACACCTTGTCAACCACCTCTAGTACACCTTGTCAACCACCTCCTCCAATACACCTGGTCAACCACCACCTCCAGTACACCTTGTCAACCTCACTACATCAAGTTCACTTACCCTTTCTACACCTCTTTCTTTCCACTCCATCCACCCCTTTCCACCCACCTTCACCTCTCATTCCCCCCTTTCACCAACCCACTGCACCTTTCGCTCACATCCCACCCGTACATTTCCACCCATTCCCTGCATCTTTCGCTCTCGCCTCTTCTCCATCATCTCCCACCACAAGCAACAAAACAATAATTTGTAGAGTTAAATAATTATAACCTGGCCGCTCTCTGATTTGCAACCATAAATCTGGAGCCTCGCGTTGCTAGGTTTCAACTGCTCCAGCGATTATTTCGTGACTTTTTTTGTGGTTCTTGTAGCATAGTGGAGCACCTGCTACGAGGTAAAGCACTTGCTACAAGGTGTGATTCTTGTAGCATAGTGGAGCACCTGCTACGAGGTAAAGCACTTGCTACAAGGTGTGATTCTTGTAGCATAGTGGAGCACCTGCTACGAGGTGAAGCACTTGCAACAAGGTGTGATTCTTGTAGCATAGTGGAGCACCTGCTACGAGGTGAAGCACTTGCAACAAGGTGTGATTCTTGTAGCATAGTGGAGCACCTGCTACGAGGTGAAGCACTTGCAACAAGGTGTGATTCTTGTAGCATAGTGGAGCACCTGCTACGAGGTGAAGCACTTGCAACAAGGTGCGATTCTTGTAGCATAGTGGAGCACCTGCTACGAGGTGAAGCACTTGCAACAAGGTGTGATTCTTGTAGCATAGTGGAGCACCTGCTACGAGGTGAAGCACTTGCAACAAGGTGTGATTCTTGTAGCATAGTGGAATACCTGCTACGAGTCACCTGCGACCCAGCAGACATAACCTGGAAGAAGAGTGTCAAATATACTGTAACCATCACAGAATAATTATATATATATATATATATAATATATATATATATATATATATATATTATATATATATATATATATATAAATCACCTAAATATATACAGAAAAAATATAACCTTTACCAATTAACCAATTGCAAAATTTCTGACCTGAAAATATACTGGACTGTTTATGAGAGGAAGTGAATTACCAGATGATAATTGCGTAATTAAAATGCTAATCACCTGACACTATTGATGTTCAGTATCAAAGCTAATTAACGCTCGTTCTCTTATAATTCGCTAATGTGAATCGGATTACTTAAATATTGTAATGATATTGGAATGCTTTCTAAATGTGTCGACTTTTTCAATGACTCCAGAGTGAATATTTTGCTGGGGGGGGGGATGTTTGGATTTTCCCCTTCACTTATACCCCCCCAGGATGTATCTGTGATACCATGACGCTACACCTGTAATATAAGTCACACCTGTAATGCAAGTCACACCTGTAATACAAGTCACACCTATAATGCAAGTCACACCTATAATACAAGTCACACCTGTAATACAAGTCACACCTGTTGTCATATGGGGGGTGTAATGAACGAAAATAAGGATGATAGGAATAAGAGGTATAAAGGCAGGAGTGAGAGGGAAGGAGATAGGTAGGTCAGTGACAGGAGTGGTGGACAACGTAAGGTCACCCACCATCACGTTCCTCTCACTAACACTACTCACAATCTATACCTCGCCCACTCTTCACTCACTCCACCTTATGCAGGTTAAATAAAATAAGAATAACGGGGACAGAGAATATTAGTATTCCACTCAAACACTTTATTATTAAGGTCTTTTACATTAATATAATTGGAAACAGGACAACACTATAGGATTTAGATAAAGGGGGTTGTATACAAGCAATGAGACGAGGGTTACAATTAACCGACAAAACTGAATATAACTTATAATATAAGTGTAGAAAAACGGTTCACCTCAGGAACTCATGTCAGATTATAGCCAGAGATCCCACGACCTTCACAACACGAGCGCTGCTCCAAGCCAGTACTCTGCCCAGTGTCTCCAACAGTCTCTCCCCCAGACTCTCCAGCAGCCCTCTCCCAGAGCTCTGCACACAGGCCAGACCTCCGCCAGAATCTCCTCTCTAGCTGTTTCCTAGACTTTATGTGGTATGTAAAGCACCTCCCTAAACTCCAGGTTTTGGGGTTCACCCCTTCCCCATGAGGCGTACACCACCTGTGTTAACACCTGACGCCTACAGTTATCACACACAGGGTAGACTTCTCCAACAATGAGAGCGCCGGCGCCAGGAGTCTTCCCTCCAGTATCACACAAAGTCAAGGGCTGTGACAATTTACACTGTTCCCTTAGGTTAATCTTTTGACCTCACAAACACAGTTGACCTACATCACTAATATAATCCACACCTGTAATACAAGTCACACCTGCAGTATAACCCACACCTGCAATATAAACCACACCTGTAATATAAACCACACCTGCTGTGATAAAAACCACACCCGCTGTGATTAAAAACCACACCCGCTGTGATTTAAAATACACCTGCTGTAATATAAACACCTAGTCTCAGACCGGGCCGAGGGGGCGTTGACCTCCGAAACCCACTCCAGGGGGAGGGTGGGACTGATTACCAAAATGCTTCCGAGACCAGAGTAGCAATTTCCAACTAATTTTAGGTCACTGATAATGAATATCATGGTTAAAATTGTTTGTTAGCTCTACTTATCAACATACACCTACGGTAGTGTGTTTCTTACCACACTCACAGTCTCACTGACCTTCATTATTGTTCCAGCAGTCATAGAAGGTGGTTGTGCTCTCCAAGTTTATATTTTGAGGTGAAAGGTAGGTGATTTTCTTACCCAAACACTAAGTACTGCTGCTTTCTATGTGAACGGGACAGCCGTGCAAGAGGTTGCCACTGGCCACCTCGTCAATCATTGGAGTCTGGGATGAACAATGTTCAACATTCACCTCTCATTGAACCAAACAAAATTTTGCAACCACCACTACACATAAAACTGAGGCTCATGAAAAACTTTGTAAAAGCTATGGACAAATCCGGTCAGGGATTCAAGTATTTAACATCAAAATTCCCTTCACTGAGCGACGCTAAGATAAGAGAGGGAGTCTTCAATGGTCCTCAGATTCGAGAGCTTCTTAAAGATGGTGGCTTTGAATCAGACCTTCATGGGGAGGAGAAAGCTGCTTGGCAAGCATTCAAGTAGTGGCGAAGGGATTTCTGGGAAACAGAAGGGAAGGCAACTATGAAGAATTGGTGGAAAACCTCATCAAGGCTTACAAGAACATGGGATGTAACATGTCACTTAAAATCCACTTTTTGGACTCACATTTAGACTTTTTTTCCAGCGAACTGTGGGGCAGTTAGTGACTAATGGTGAAAGGTTTCACCAAAATATTTCAACCAGGGAAAAATGGTACCAGGGCGAATGGGGCACAAGAATGCTTGCAGACTATTGCTGGACACTGGCAAGAGATGATTCTTCAGCCCACTATAAGCGTCAAGCAAAAAAGCAGAGAGTAGGTACGGACTAGAGTTTAAAACATACTGACACTAGATCATTTTGCCTTATATAAACGTTCCATACATTATACTGTGTACAATAACAAAAGGTTTGTGATGGCGGCGAGCTTCTGGGCTCAAGAGCTAGGGCTCAACACCTTCACATACACACGATAAGGCTCTTGGAGAAGGGAGAGTGGACCCAGTAGCAACTAGCGAAGAGGCCGGGCCATGAGCTATGACTCGACCCACAAACAGGTGAGTACACATACGAGAGACTCAACACTAACGAAATATACACCAAAATATACACTACACTAAAATATACAGGGCAATACATACGAGTCATTTATATAATTTATATAATCGAAATCGAACCTTCACTCACGATTGAACCCTAGGTGGGCTGACCCCCTCCCCTAACTCAAGGGGACTGATTCTTGACCCCAGGTGTACCATCAGTGTCTGGTGGCTGCACCTGGAGGGCGATGGCCGGCAAGGGTAGTCAGGGCTAAGGTGACTCTAGCTAGTTGCAAATTGCCTGCAATTTGGGGCATCAATCTTGGCTCAGATGGGCTGACATCTGACCATGAAACAGGTAGACATTTGGCCAGCCATGAAACAGGCTTACGTTTGACCCCGAAATGGGCTGACATTTGACCACAAAACAGGTTAATATTTGACCCCGAAACGGGATGACATTTGACCACGAAACGGGATGACATTTGACTCCGAAACGGGCTGAAATTTGACCAGGAAACAGGTTGACCTGTGACCCCCGGGTCACTCGCACGTGAACAAGACCAAATAAGTGTGTAATTACCGGCAAGCTGAGTCACATTATAATGAAGACTGATGGCCTTTTTCCAACAGTAATTAAATAAAACAGACGGCAGACATTCACTGCAATGGCGGACGTTACTCACTACGATCCACGCAAAAAATGGGACGATACAAAGGTGTGACGCAAGGGGGTGACGCTGGGGGACGGAGGGTGACGCAGGAGGGTGGGAAAAAAGGTGGATTAGGTGAAGTAATGAGGGCGGGGAGCCAGGAAGAGCAACAATGGGAACAGCATCCACCAGTGCTTAGGGAAGGTAGGTGACCGTGGCCGAGGGTGGGTGGAGGGATGCCTGGGTGGTGGAGGGATGCCTGGATGGTGGAGGGATGCCTGGATGGTGGAGGGATGCCTGGATGGAGGGATGCCTGGGTGGAGGGATACCTGGGTGGAGGGATGTGTGGATGGTGGAGGGATGCCTGGGTGGAGGGATACCTAGGTGGAGGGATGCCTGGGTGGAGGGATGCCTGGGTGGAGGGATGCCTGGGTGGAGGGATGCCTGGGTGGTGGAGGGATGCCTGGGCGGTGGAGGGATGCCTGGGTGGAGGGATGCCTGGGTGGAGGGATGTGTGGATGGTGGAGGGATGCCTGGATGGGTAGATTTATACCTGGGTGGTGAAGGAATACCTGGGTGGTGAAGGGATTCCTGGGTGGTGGAGAGTTTCGAGAGTTTTTCTCTTGACTGCCTGTCCAATCAGGCTGTTGCTACCGGCGACCCACTGGCCCCCCACACCCACCACAACATTAGCAGAGGTAGTGATCCAGTGTCCTCTTTAAAACTACTACACTTATTCCAACAATAATTTTTATATTGCTGGTAGTAGTCTTGGACAACGGATGCTGATACAGTGTTCTCTTACTGTGCCCATGGTGCCCCTGCATTTCACTGGGTTTATTTTACACATCTCATATTTCTAGTTTCACTTCGTTGATACGAGTGTGTGTAGGTTTGGGACAAGACCAGGTACTGTCAATGTACTGTTTATTTTAACTAATATCTCTCGTCTCCTCCACGTCAGAGTACTTTCCGCGTACTCTGCGGTGTTCCCAGGGGCTTAAATGATTTATTGGCTCCATGCAGACAGTAAATTCTATACGTACCTTTTTGCTGCTCTAGCATCTCTGCTACCTTGAATAGAGCCGTCAATACCGAGCAATATTATAAACGAGCGAGCACAAGAAACTGTAGTAGTATCCCTCCCCCCTGGCATTATTTCTCTTGTTCTGAAGGTTCTCATTACCCACCATGTTATTTTCCTGGCTTTCGTAGCATTTGCTTTATTGTGTACCCTAAATGACAGGTCATCTAACGTAATACTCAAGTATTTTCCATATATCTTTTGTTCTTTGAGGTGATCCTCCTATGTTTTCTACCCAGTTCTCCCGAGTTTTTCATTCTTACCGTATCTAAGCAGCTGGAATTTGTCAGAATTGATCATGTTATTTTCCACTGTCCACTGGAGGACCCTATTGACTACTGCCTGCAAATTTTTCGTGTCCTCTCCCGAGGCGATTGTCTTGCTTATTTTGATATAGTCGGCAGACAAGAATACAAAGGTGTGACTAGTATTTTTATCTGTCTGTTACGAGGATAAGAAACGGTGAAGGCGCCAGGACCGTGCCTTGGGGTACTCAAACTTTTTACACTGCTGAGGCTAGATAACTAATTTACAACTGTGTTGTAGTGAAACTCAATTTTCCTACCGTCACTGTTCACCTAGCAGCAAGTAGGTACCTGGGTGTTAGCCGACTGATGTGGGTCGCATCCTGGGGACAAAATTAACCCAAGTTGTGGTAAATGCTCTGCATAACCAGGGACTGTCTATATAGTATGTCATTGATGTCAGCTATGGTCTGTATAAGTAGTATCATGTACTTGTAGATGATGATTATTATTATTATTACTGACCTTTTGATCGCATCAAATATTTTACCCAAACCCACGAACAGCACCTCCAAAACCTGTCATTATCTCCTAATGTTTTAATAGTTGTGACAAGAATGAATTTTTCCGCCCTAAATCCATACGTGCGAAGAGGAAGCTTATATACCGTAGGCAGGAGAGGTGCAGCAGTCGTAGGTGGTGTCACATTTGATCAGTGTGGAAGTAGGTCGTGCCCAAGGGTTGGGCAAGTGAAGAATTACCTGTATTAAGATACCAAGATGTTGCAGTGTCAGACAGGATGTAGATGAATGGTTCAGAGAACCGACGAGTTGATAAATTAGACACATATGCAACACTTGGGTATCTTTATCAACTCGTCGGTTCTCTGAACCATTCATCTACATGCTTTCTTTGTGTAGAGATTTCACCTAGAGCCAAGCTCTTTTTCTATTGTATACTGAGTGCGTGACAATGTATATTAAGTGTGTGACAATGTATATTGAGTGCGTGCCAATGTATACTGAGTGCGTGCCAATGTATATTGAGTGCGTGCCAATGTATACTGAGTGCGTGCCAATGTATATTGAGTGCGTGACAATGTATATTGCATGGGTGCCAATGTATATTGAGTACGTGACAATGTATATTGAGTGACAATGTATATTGATTGTGTGATAATGTATATTGAGTGTGTGACAATGTATATTGAGTGACAATGTATATTGAGTGACAATGTATATTGAGTGTGTGATAATGTATATTGAGTGCGTGATAATGTATATTGAGTGACAATGTATATTGAGTGCGTGATAATGTATATTGAGTGTGACAATGTATAATGAGTGACAATGTATATTGAGTGCGTGCCAATGTATATTGAGTGCGTGATAATGTATATTGAGTGTGTGACAATGTATATTGAGTGCGTGCCAATGTATATTGAATGCGTGATAATGTATATTGAGTGTGTGACAATGCATATTGAATGCGTGATAATGTATATTGAATGCGTGATAATGTATATTGAGTGCGTGACAATGTATATTGAGTGACAATGTATACTGAGTGCGTGCCAATGCATATTGAATGCGTGATAATGTATATTGAGTACGTGATAATGTATATTGAGTGTGTGACAATGTATATTGAGTGATAATGTATATTGAGTGCGTGCCAATGTATATTGAGTGCGTGCCAATGTATATTGAGTGCGTGCCAATGTATATTGAGTGTGTGACAATGTATATTGAGTGATAATGTATATTAAGTGCGTGCCAATGTATATTGAGTGCGTGCCAATGCATATTGAATGCGTGATAATGTATATTGAGTACGTGATAATGTATATTGAATGCGTGATAATGTATATTGAGTAAGTGACAATGTATATTGAATGCGTGATAATGTATATTGAGTGTGTGACAATGTATATTGAATGCGTGATAATGTATATTGAGTGTGTGACAATGTATATTGAATGCGTGATAATGTATATTGAGTGTGTGACAATGTATATTGAGTGACAATATATATTGAGTGCGTGCCAATGCATACTGAATGCGTGATAATGTATATTGAGTGCGTGATAATGTATATTGAATGCGTGATAATGTATATTGAGTGTGTGATAATGTATATTGAGTGTGTGATAATGTATATTGAGTGCGTGATAATGAATATTGAGTGTGTGATAATGTATATTGAGTGCGTGATAATGTATATTGAATGCGTGATAATGTATATTGAGTGCGTGATAATGTATATTGAGTGCGTGATAATGTATATTGAGTGCGTGACAATGTATATTGAGTGACAATGTATACTGAGTGCGTGCCAATGTATATTGAGTGTGTACTTGTAATTTACACTATTATATAAATAAACAGTGCCGTGACAGTGCCCCCGGGTGCCCCATGTGTAAAAAAAAAATTTTCATTTCCTTTTCGAATTCTGGCGCCTCCGTCCTTACGTCATATATACCTTTTATACCTTCGATGAGTTCCGAGAGTTTTCTACTGCCGGAGCCCGGCCATAGGCCAGGTTCTTCTGGTGCTTGCCTGGTCAACCAGGCTGTTGGTGCTGGTGGCCCGAAGCCCCACTGGGGTAATACGGAACCACTTTGATGGAATTTCTTTTTAGATCTAATTCTGTCGTTTAGTTGACTGATGAATACTGAATTAAGACTAACTCGCCATAGGTTTAAACCCCATCCGTTCCGTGGTTCGTATGCAATCGTGTTAATACGATTTCGTGAGTCACGTGCAGCAATATTTCGTATTCTTTTTAATTTCTTTCGTTCCTCTTCCTGCTACTGATTTTTTTTTACTTTCTCCTCTTAATTGGGACGCTTGGGTTATTGGTCTCTCTATACGTCTAGTACTGTACCCGCTGGGCTCACGAAATCACAATACTGACCATATTTTTTAAAGGGGTGGACCGGTAAGCCAGCGGAAGGTCTCGGTCAGATGACCAAAAGCTCCAACGGTGACTAAGACCCGCGTCAGGAAACACTTGTCCGGTGTCCTGACGAACCTTACCTAACCTAACAATACGACGGCAGACACGTGACGAAATGGACAGGATTTGAACCCGAGGAAACCCAGTGAGCTATCCACTACCCCGGGGTTCATGGTCATGGACGGGCCGCGGGGGCACTGACCCCCGCGAAACACACACTACCCCGCTGGATAAGGCACTTGCCTGCTAGTTTCAACACTGGCTTGACCTGAGTTCAACCCCCAGCCCTTACAGTAATTTCTGTGGTATTAACCTTGGTAACAGATACCGACAAATTGATGTTAAAAGACACGAGAGAAAACACTAAGACGTATTAGACAACGTTTAGGTCCCGTGACCCTGATCACTAACAGAGGTTAAAATGACAGTATAGGTGGAGAGTGAGGTGCGAGTGACACATGGTGACGTGAAGAATGCCAAATTTATCAACTTGTCGGTTCTCTGAACCATACATGTCTACAGTGCCATATTGGGATGAGAACGGTTAGACAACGGGATCATGTGACTCCTGTCTTGTTGGGTAGGTGCTGCTTAGCCTGGTTCACCATCATGTATGCTAATGTAGGAAACTACAAAATTTCAAAATTAGTATACACGATACTCACCCAGGCCAAGCACCACCTAACTAAAAACACAGGACTCACGTGATTGCATTGTCTACCTGTCCTCATCTGTCACACATACCTCACTCTCCGCCTATATAAAGTCTTTCTAACATCTGTGTGTTAGAAGTGATCAAAGTCCCAGGACCGAAACGTTGTCTATGTTCTAGTGTTTGCTCACGTGTCTTTCTAAACCAGGGATTTCTGTACCATCTTGTGATACAGAGGTCTTAACCACGTCTCTGGTCTCAGCAGCACTGGCTGTACCCTGGGTTCTTGAAGGTACGGGTTTGGTGTGTGTGTGTGTGTGAGGGGAAAAACTAGTCCACTGTGTTCCACTGCTGTGTATATCTCTACCCCCTGCTGTTTTCATTGTCTTTTTTCTTCCTTCAGATCGTTTCTCTCTCTGCCTAAAAATGGGTGGGTGGATGAGGGATGGGATGGTGGTGGAGGAACGAGAGGTTGGCAGGCGTGGATAGGGGGTGAATTTATGGGTGGAGTGGAAAGTGGATGGACGTATATAGGTAAGTGAAGGATGAGTGGCAAGTGGATGGAGGGATGAGTGGAATGAGGGAGGAGGAAGGGAATGAGTGGAGAGGTGAGTGGAGTGGGCGTGAAAGGTTCTGGTGTTTGGAGGGGTGGATGAAAAGTGCACTGATTGGTGGGGGGTAGAATTTGTTTTATAAAATACATCCGCAGTGTGCTGCTACACTATTCTATATGATAGTTACACAGTGGCAACACCAGCAGTGTGTTGCTATACTATTCTATATGATAGTTACACAGTGGGAACACCAGCAGTGTGTTGCTACACTATTCTATATGATAGTTACACAGTGGGAACACCAGCAGTGTGTTGCTACACTATTCTATATGATAGTTACACAGTGGGAACACCAGCAGTGTGTTGCTACACTGTTCTATATGATAGTTACACAGTGAGAACACCAGCAGTGTGTTGCTACACTGTTCTATATGATAGTTACACAGTGGGAACACCAGCAGTGTGTTGCTATACTATTCTATATGATAGTTACACATTGGGAACACCAGCAGTGTGTTGCTACACTATTCTATATGATAGTTACACAGTGAGAACACCAGCAGTGTGTTGCTACACTGTTCTATATGATAGTTACACAGTGAGAACACCAGCAGTGTGTTGCTACACTGTTCTATATGATAGTTACACAGTGAGAACACCAGCAGTGTGTTGCTACACTATTCTATATGATAGTTACACAGTGGGAACACCAGCAGTGTGTTGCTATACTATTCTATATGATAGTTACACATTGGGAACACCAGCAGTGTGTTGCTACACTATTCTATATGATAGTTACACAGTGAGAACACCAGCAGTGTGTTGCTACACTATTCTATATGATAGTTACACAGTGGCAACACCAGCAGTGTGTTGCTACACTATTCTATATGATAGTTACACAGTGGGAACACCAGCAGTGTGTTGCTATACTATTCTATATGATAGTTACACATTGGGAACACCAGCAGTGTGTTGCTACACTATTCTATATGATAGTTACACAGTGAGAACACCAGCAGTGTGTTGCTACACTATTCTATATGATAGTTACACAGTGAGAACACCAGCAGTGTGTTGCTACACTGTTCTATATGATAGTTACACAGTGGGAACACCAGCAGTGTGTTGCTACACTATTCTATATGATAGTTACACAGTGAGAACACCAGCAGTGTGTTGCTACACTATTCTATATGATAGTTACACAGTGGGAACACCAGCAGTGTGTTGCTACACTATTCTATATGATAGTTACACAGTGGCAACACCAGCAGTGTGTTGCTACACTATTCTATATGATAGTTACACAGTGGCAACACCAGCAGTGTCTTGCTACACTATTCTATATGATAGTTACACAGTGGCAACACCAGCAGTGTGCTGCTACACTATTCTATATGATAGTTACACATTGGGAACACCAGCAGTGTGTTGCTACACTATTCTATATGATAGTTACACATTGGGAACACCAGCAGTGTGTTGCTACACTATTCTATATGATAGTTACACAGTGGCAACACCAGCAGTGTGTTGCTACACTATTCTATATGATAGTTACACAGTGGGAACACCAGCAGTGTGTTGCTACACTATTCTATATGATAGTTACACAGTGGCAACACCAGCAGTGTGTTGCTACACTATTCTATATGATAGTTACACAGTGGGAACACCAGCAGTGTGTTGCTACACTATTCTATATGATAGTTACACAGTGGCAACACCAGCAGTGTGCTGCTACACTATTCTATATGATAGTTACACAGTGGGAACACCAGCAGTGTGTTGCTACACTATTCTATATGATAGTTACACAGTGGGAACACCAGCAGTGTGTTGCTATACTATTCTATATGATAGTTACACAGTGGGAACACCAGCAGTGTGTTGCTACACTATTCTATATGATAGTTACACAGTGAGAACAAAAGCTAGCTATGTTCCCCTGTCATATTCCATCACACAGGATGAGTCACATACATAGTGCTGACATCTGTCAGTCAGAGGTGGCAGACTTCAGTAGTGTCAGTCAGAGGTGGCAGACTTCAGTAGTGTCAGTCAGAGGTGGCAGACTTCAGTAGTGTCAGTCAGAGGTGGCAGACTTCAGTAGTGTCAGTCAGAGCTGGCAGACTTCAGTAGTGTCAGTCAGAGCTGGCAGACTTCAGTAGTGTCAGAGGTGGCAGACTTCAGTAGTGTCAGTCAGAGGTGGCAGACTTCAGTAGTGTCAGTCAGAGGTGGCAGACTTCAGTAGTGTCAGTCAGAGCTGGCAGACTTCAGTAGTGTCAGTCAGAGCTGGCAGACTTCAGTAGTGTCAGTCAGAGCTGGCAGACTTCAGTAGTGTCAGTCAGAGGTGGCAGACTTCAGTAGTGTCAGTCAGAGGTGGCAGACTTCAGTAGTGTCAGTCAGAGGTGGCAGACTTCAGTAGTGTCAGTCAGAGGTGGCAGACTTCAGTAGTGTCAGTCAGAGGTGGCAGACTTCAGTAGTGTCAGTCAGAGGTGGCAGACTTCAGTAGTGTCAGTCAGAGGTGGCAGACTTCAGTAGTGTCAGTCAGAGGTGGCAGACTTCAGTAGTGTCAGTCAGAGGTGGCAGACTTCAGTAGTGTCAGTCAGAGGTGGCAGACTTCAGTAGTGTCAGTCAGAGGTGGCAGACTTCAGTAGTGTCAGTCAGAGGTGGCAGACTTCAGTAGTGTCAGTCAGAGGTGGCAGACTTCAGTAGTGTCAGTCAGAGGTGGCAGACTTCAGTAGTGTCAGTCAGAGGTGGCAGACTTCAGTAGTGTCAGTCAGAGCTGGCAGACTTCAGTAGTGTCAGTCAGAGCTGGCAGACTTCAGTAGTGTCAGTCAGAGCTGGCAGACTTCAGTAGTGTCAGTCAGAGCTGGCAGACGTATGACATTTTCTGAAATACGATGCATAAGGCTTGAAAAAAAAGGAGAGAGTATTTCTATCAGAAGAGCAAAGATTAGACGCTGTACATTTTTCAAGTTGGTTCAGGATGATTTGAACCATGAAAGTTGTCGTAAGGTCCTTACCCTGAGTGAGCATGTTGGGTAAACATGGTTTCAAAGGTCCTTAAAGAATGGTTTCAATGGTCCTTAAAGAATACTTTCAAGGGTCCTTAAAGAATGGTTTCATAGGTCCTTAAAGAATGGTTTCAAAGGTCCTTAAAGAATGGTTTCAAGGGTCCTTAAAGAATACTTTCAAGGGTCCTTAAAGAATGGTTTCATAGGTCCTTAAAGAATGGTTTCAAGGGTCATTAAAGAATATTCTCAATGGCCCTTAAAGAATGCACGGAGAATCCAAGTAACCACTAAACATTCTCTTCAATATATCACAGCAAATGTCTATGGCACTAGAGATAAATAAGATGATTGCTGTCTACAAAATAGGTAAGTTGCTATCATCAAGTTACCACTCATCAGCCTGACCAAAACAGTGGCCACGTTACCAGACTCGCTAACTGATACCATTAGAAGCCACCTTAACGAACATGGCTTTATTAACGACTCAGTAAATTAGTTAGGCCATTACTGCCTAACTAATTTACCGACCTCCTTCAGTTGCGCATTTCAAGTGGACTGTGTTAAAGAATAAGAGATTAGTTATCTCGACTTCAGTCAGGCTTCTTAATAAGAGTCCCTGGCGGAAGACTGCTGAAGAAAGTGGCAGCACATAGTATTGAAGCAAACTTTTTTCCCTCATACATCGAGACATGGCTGACTGGTAGGCAGCTGAATTTTCATAAATGGGTCAATTATGTCAAAACCCCATCCAGTTATGGCTACTTTAGCATTGTTTTATTGCTTTTAATTCGTGTTTAACACAAAGAATATCGAGTGCATGTTGCACTCTTTATAGGACTTACAGGACTTATTAACGTGGTGAGCAGGGATATAGAGAACGGGACTTAATACACGAGGACACATACTACAAGTGTTGGGAGAGTGGACATGTATGATTAGAGGGACATTTTCCAGAGGCGTCTGAGGACAAATAATGGGTGAAAGACATTTGCCAAAGGTGTAAGTAGGGAAGGGAGTACATACACAATGGGAAGGGACATTTACCGAAGGTAGGGAGGGGGGGAGGACATACACAATGGGGAGGGACATTTACTGAAGGTAGGGAGGGGGAGGACATACACAATGGGTGAGGGACATTTACCGTAGATAGGGATATACCTCTGATATACCTTTGATGAGTTTCGAGAGTTTTTCTACTCCCGGAGCCCGGCCATGGGCCAGGCTCGGCAGAAGGTACATTCGTTCTAGATCAGGAGTGGGGAACTTTTTTTTTATGTTAAAAGGCCACATTAAAATTAGCAGTAATCTAATAAGGCCACAATCAAGAAATTCTGATTAGATATACTGCAAAATGTCGTTTACTTGTAAAAAAGATAATTACAGTGGTACCCCGGATTTCGTACTATCAGAAGGGGTTCCTGGAGATAAAGGTATTCGAGGGCAACACTCGGATGGATGGTGAACGCGTATATTAAGTGAGGAAGGAGGTAGGCCCAGCACCTCTGACCAGTTCTAAGCCTGTCACGAGAATGAGAATGACGCTTGGGTCTGCGTACGCACATACGCGGGCCTCTGACGTCACAAGTAACAAAGGGATCAGACATATAACATAGCTAGGATTACTTATAATACACTACACAAGTGTAACAACAAGCTTCAGTACATATTACTGACAGTACAGCTCCCAACTTGAACAATTATGTAAGTGTATTTTTGTAAGTGCTTTTAAGTGTATTTTTGTAAGTGCTTTTGTAAGTGTATTTTTGGGGTCTGAAACGGACTAATCTAATTTACATTAGTCCTTATGGGAACAAATTCGTTCGGTAACGGAACTCAAACAGCATTCTGGAACGAATTATTGACGAAATCCGGGGTACCACTGTATATAATAATTTAAAAAGAAAAATTCTGATTCATCCAGAAGGCCGCACTTAATGCCCTAGAAGGCCGCATGCGGCCGGCCGCAGGTTCCCCACCCCTGTTCTAGAGGGTAAGGGGGAGGCTCCATGCACTCCAGCATGCGCTGTGATGAATCTGTCCAAAAATCAGCATCATGGGATGATGCGTCATGCAATAATTAGAGACCTGCCTCATATTAACCTTTTTCTGACGATACCTGCGTGGCTGGCCAAGGTCAGTGTGTTGTGTGCTCGGTGTTCCAGGTTTTGTGCCCCATGATACGTGTTCAGCGTTGGGTGTTCCGTGTTCCTTCATCGGTGCTCAGAGTTCAGTGCTTTGTGTTCGGGTGTTCATGTTCTGTGTTCGATGCATTATGTTCCATGTGTGTTCTTCGTCCGGTGTTCCGTGTCGAACATGTGTTCGGAATTACACGTTCGGTGTTCCGTATACTCCTCCGTCTCCAGTGCTGTGTTTAGTGTTCCACCTGCAATGATACATGTATATACAGTGTACGGTGTACACTGTTGCAAGCAACGCAGTTCCACGTTTCACGTACGGTGTCTCATTTATGGTGTACGTTGCACGGTGTTGATGCCCTTACTGTGAAATATTTATCCCCCATTTGCAGGAGACATCTCAATGTATTATATATATGTCGTGGCGAATAGGTAAAATTGGTAAGTTAGCAATAACTCATTTAAACTTAGGTCCTTTCTAAAATTTTCTTTTATACGTTTAAATATATTTTTTCATTTATGTTAATGTAAAAATTAATAATTTTTTACCAAAAGAACCTTAGAAAACTTACCTAACCTTATTATAACAAAAGCAATTTAATTTAGCCTAATCCAACTAAATATATTTTACATAAGTTTACAATAATTTAATAATAAACATACACAATGAAATATGTTTTTCGTTAGGTTCAGAATGATTTTTGCAAAATTATTGCATACACAAATTTTCGCTTGCCTTATTCGGCAAGAAGAGCGTTGCTATTTAAACCAAAATCGCAAGTTTTACCTATTCGGCACGACATATATATATATATATATATAACGTTATATACATTTCCTTTTCATCTAGCAAACTATTTGTTCACTACGCGATATGCACTGCCCTCTAGTGCCTGGCACCGATGTCAAAAGATGTCTGGAGGATCAAAAGCTAATCCAAAACAACAATAAAAATTCAACAATAAAAATAAACAAGAAAAATAAGGGCAAGGCTAAAGAGGAGAGGAAATACAAACACACATGAAGAATGGAAGGTGTGTGAAGTGGATAGAGAACATGAAGAATGGAAGGTGTGTGAAGTGGATAGAGAACATGAAGAATGGAAGGTGTGTGAAGTGGATAGAGAACAGAGGCAGCCAGTGCAGAGAAATAGGCAAGTGGATAAATTAGTGGAGTCAGTGAGAGCCTCCCCAAGGCACTGAAAACCTTTTAAACGAGAAAACAAGAGGACTAAAGTCATGTGTGTGGAGGCATCCCCCTCCCCAACACCACAGAGCAAAACAGGAGGATATATATTGTTTAGAACCTATTGCACGGATAATCTTAGATCAACACATCACACACAGATTACCACGACTTAACTCCATCTCGTCTCTGCCTGGCATCCCCTGACCACCTTCAGCTTCATGTCGTTAGAGACCATGGAGCTGAACTCTTCTCCAGGCTGAGGGACTGACCACCTCAAATATTATTTCTCCTTGGTTGATAGACTGATTACATCATTACTATACCTACTGTGTGGGCGAAACGTTTCAGCAAGATACCCAACTGTTGCACGTCTCTTAATCATCAACCTGTCGTTATTTAATAAGTTTTCAACATAACTTGACCTCGCATGCAACGCCACCTGTTCTGTCATGATAGAATGTTCTCTGTATACGCTCTACGTACCACTGTTTTTACATCATCCACGTACTTGATAAAGCCCCAGTGGGCGAAACGTTGCCTTATTAAAAGGTTTCTCTGAAAGCATCTTGTGTCTACTAGTGTCTGATCTGTGAAGATTTAAATCTGGTACCGTGTGTTTCTCACACAAGATGGAGCATCTCTAGTGCAAAATTGTGGGACCCACAGCCTCGGAGAAGTGGATAAAAAGCATTCAAGAAAGAATATTTGGATTTCTTCCTAAAGCCATTTGAACCATTCCGCTTACCCTCTGTTTGTTTGTTTGTATTTGTGTGTTTAATATCAACATTCACACACTGCTTAATGATGTAACTGACATCAAAACCTTTTTTCATTTCACTTTATGAACGGTATAGTGATCAGCCCCCCAAAAAAAAAAAACACTGGCAGCAATACCTAAAAGTTTTTTTGTTTAGACAAAGCGTAGTTTTACCAAGTATGTAAGTGTTATTATATTAGCAACAAAGGCGTTTTCTCTGCTCGTAGCTACAGTGCCACCCGGATAATGTCGATACTGTAAAGCTGAAAGTCTTCAACGCAAAATTACACTGGGGGGGCAAAATAATTTTTCTTTTTATGTCACAATATTTTTCCCCCGTGTCCCTATTTTTACATTTTTCGACACTGGTACACTAAGAGAAAACACATTAAGTGTCCGGGACCCAAGACTGTTCAACAGCCTCCCACCAAGCATAAGGGGTATTACCAATAGACCCCTGGCTGCCTTCAAGAGGGAGCTGGACAGATACCTAAAGTCAGTACCCGATCAGCCGGGCTGTGGTTCCTACGTTGGACTACGTGCGGCCAGCAGTAACAGCCTGGTTGATCAGGCCCTAATCCACCGGGAAGCCTGGTCGTGGACCGGGCCGCGGGGGGTGTTGACCCCCGGAATACCCTCCAGGTAGACTCCAGGTTCACAGTGTAAGAGAAACGTTTCACCAATAAAGATACCTAACTGTTCCACATGTGTGTTAATCATCAACGTGTTGCTATTTTATACAATTTTCAACATTCTAATGTTTTTATTTTCATTTGGCACAGCATAGTTTCACTTTATCAAAATAATTTTGATTCTCTTGGACCAGTAGTGACTAATAATTTTTTTGGGATGTTTAAAGAAAACACACAAAGTTTTGGACCGGTAATGCGTCTCACAAAGGGAAAACGATGGAAGATAAATATTGGTGATGCCGCCAGACTTACCTCACTTCCCTCAATGCAAATATCTTCTAGTGTTTTCACCTCTCTGTTTTCGTTTCTGTCCCTAATTGAATTCGCCACTTAACGCGCGAGATCAAATTAGAATCTGTTGATTCGAATGCTCTTCTCTCTCTCTCTCTCTCTCTCTCTCTCTCTCTCTCTCTCTGTATCTCTCGTATGGAACTGAAGGACTCTACTTCTCTCATGGAAGTGTAGAACATACGAATGTAGGAACACTGTAGTCTGCCTACTGGCCCATACTAGGCAGGTCTTTCTCAAACCCAAACCCACTAACAAAAATATTTACCCAACTCACAAGAAACACTGCTTGATAATCCCGCCAACCCATGTGTAAGTCCCACTCAAATTCAACCCATCTCACTCGTGTATTTATAAGAACATAAGAATGGAGCTGCATTTTCTCCATTTCAGTGTTTGCTACATCATTTATCAGTACAATTTATGAAGAGGCAAACTTTCTACAGTGGAACCCCGGTATCTGAACTTAATTGGTTCCTAGGTGGTGTTTGAACTGCGAAAATTTCAATGTCCAAAACAGTACTTCATAGGCTTTAATTATATTCATCAGCCTCACACACTGGAGGATGTTGAAGTGACTCTTCCAAAAGTCTGAGTGTCAGAGGTCACTTAAAAACACGTCTGAAACAGGACTTTCCTGTAAAGCTTTTTTTTACAGCTGAATTATAAACAAGTCAGCGCGTTCGGACTCCAGAAAAACGTTCAAAGACCGCGTCAGTTTTTTTCTGAACAAAACTGTTCGAACTCCGGTTTGATCGAGGTACGTTCGAACACCGAGGTTCCACTGTATTTACTTACATTCATGTTGACTCGACGGGTTTGATTTCTGCATTACGTGTTCCTATCAGGATGTCGTAAAAGTTGGCCAGGCGACCCAATTCGAGGAAAACCCTCGTTACGGATATGTTTGACAGGGACGCTGAAGGTATCTTCATTATGAACACGTTTCGCCAACCAGCGGTTGGCGAAACGTACTCATAGGTATTGTACATATAGCATCTGGGAAATAAGAAACAGGACTGCTCACAGTTCATATTTCTAGGATCAAGAGACCTTGACCAGCATCAATACAATGAAGGGACCTTGACCAGCATCAAGACAATGATGGGACCTTGACCAGCATCAAGACAATGATGGGACCTTGAGTAGCATCAAGACAATGATGGGACCTTGACCAGCATCAAGACAATGAAGGGACCTTGACCAGCATCAAGACAATGATGGGACCTTGACCAGCATCAAGACAATGAAGGGACCTTGAGTAGCATCAAGACAATGATGGGACCTTGACCAGCATCAAGACAATGATGGGACCTTGAGTAGCATCAAGACAATGATGGGACCTTGACCAGCATCAAGACAATGAAGGGACCTTGACCAGCATCAAGACAATGATGGGACCTTGACCAGCATCAAGACAATGATGGGACCTTGAGTAGCATCAAGACAATGATGGGACCTTGACCAGCATCAAGACAATGAGGGACCTTGACCAGCATCAAGACAATGATGGGACCTTGACCAGCATCAAGACACTGAAGGGACCTTGAGTAGCATCAAGACAATGATGGGACCTTGACCAGCATCAAGACAATGAAGGGACCTTGACCAGCATCAAGACAATGATGGGACCTTGACCAGCATCAAGACAATGAAGGGACCTTGACCAGCATCAAGACAATGATGGGACCTTGACCAGCATCAAGACAATGATGGGACCTTGAGTAGCATCAAGACAATGATGGGACCTTGACCAGCATCAAGACAATGATGGGACCTTGAGTAGCATCAAGACAATGATGGGACCTTGACCAGCATCAAGACAATGAAGGACCTTGACCAGCATCAAGACAATGATGGGACCTTGACCAGCATCAAGACAATGAAGGGACCTTGAGTAGCATCAAGACAATGATGGGACCTGACCAGCATCAAGACAATGATGGGACCTTGAGTAGCATCAAGACAATGATGGGACCTTGACCAGCATCAAGACAATGAAGGGACCTTGACCAGCATCAAGACAATGATGGGACCTTGACCAGCATCAAGACAATGATGGGACCTTGAGTAGCATCAAGACAATGATGGGACCTTGACCAGCATCAAGACAATAAAGGGGACCTTGACCAGCATCAAGACAATGATGGGACCTTGACCAGCATCAAGACACTGAAGGGACCTTGAGTAGCATCAAGACAATGATGGGACCTTGACCAGCATCAAGACAATGAAGGGACCTTGACCAGCATCAAGACAATGATGGGACCTTGACCAGCATCAAGACAATGAAGGACCTTGACCAGCATCAAGACAATGATGGGACCTTGACCAGCATCAAGACAATGATGGGACCTTGAGTAGCATCAAGACAATGATGGGACCTTGACCAGCATCAAGACAATGAAGGACCTTGACCAGCATCAAGACAATGATGGGACCTTGACCAGCATCAAGACAATGAAGGGACCTTGAGTAGCATCAAGACAATGATGGGACCTTGACCAGCATCAAGACAATGAAGGGACCTTGACCAGCATCAAGACAATGATGGGACCTTGACCAGCATCAAGACAATGAAGGGACCTTGAGTAGCATCAAGACAATGAAGGACCTTGACCAGCATCAAGACAATGAAGGGACCTTGACCAGCATCAAGACAATGATGGGACCTTGAGTAGCATCAAGACAATGATGGGACCTTGACCAGCATCAAGACAATGAAGGGACCTTGACCAGCATCAAGACAATGATGGGACCTTGACCAGCATCAAGACACTGAAGGGACCTTGAGTAGCATCAAGACAATGATGGGACCTTGACCAGCATCAAGACAATGAAGGGACCTTGACCAGCATCAAGACAATGATGGGACCTTGACCAGCATCAAGACAATGAAGGGACCTTGACCAGCATCAAGACAATGATGGGACCTTGACCAGCATCAAGACAATGATGGGACCTTGAGTAGCATCAAGACAATGATGGGACCTTGACCAGCATCAAGACAATGAAGGGACCTTGACCAGCATCAAGACAATGATGGGACCTTGACCAGCATCAAGACAATGAAGGGACCTTGAGTAGCATCAAGACAATGATGGGACCTTGACCAGCATCAAGACAATGAAGGGACCTTGACCAGCATCAAGACAATGATGGGACCTTGACCAGCATCAAGACAATGAAGGGACCTTGAGTAGCATCAAGACAATGAAGGGACCTTGACCAGCATCAAGACAATGAAGGGACCTTGACCAGCATCAAGACAATGAGAGATTTGCTCTGACGTCTACATTCAAACCCTCATTGCTGAGGAAGATTAGCAGAGAGATCTAGTGTGTGGAGTCTAAATTAGCATAGTGTCTTTAAAAGGCAAGACAAGAAAATATCTGGTAGAAACAGCAAGCTTCTATTTAGACACGAGAGAAAGTGTCTTTGAGAGGTAAGACACGAATTAAAGTCTAGCAGAAAGAGAAAGTCTAAATTTCTTGTTCGATGGTTACATTAATGGTAACAACACAGAAGTTGACGACTAAGACACTTGTGCAACACCTGGGTATCTTTATTAGACATGTTCAACACCTGGGTATCTTTATGATATACTTAAATATTGCACGTGTGTCTTGTTCATCAAACTGCTGTTCTATACGCCTTGTTCTTTGTCATTCTGACTGTTTTTGTTCTCCAGCACTGGTGCCCTTGTTGCACACACCTGTTTATCCTTCCCTCCCACATGCAACAAACCGAACATGTGTCTTAATATGTGTGTATAAATCTTGGCTTCTCTGCAAGGAAAATCTCTGATACATTGTGACACTTTTATATTTCGCGCGCGCACGAGTACTCACCTAGTTGTGGTTGCAGGGGTCGAGTCATAGCTCCTGGCCCCGCCTCTTCACTGGCCGCTACTGGGTCTCTCTCTCCCTTCGCCATGAGCCTTATCATACCTCTTCTTAAAGCTATGAATGGAACCTGCCTCCACTACATCGCTTCCCAAGCTATTCCACTTCCCGACTACTCTGTGACTGAAGAAATACTTCCTAACATCCCTGTGATTCATCTGAGTCTTCAACTTCCAGCTGTGTCCCCCCTTGTTGCTGTGTCCCATCTCTGGAACATTGTCTCTGTCCACTTTGTCAATTCCTCTCAGTATTTTATATGTCGTTATCATGTCCCCCCTTTCTCTCCTGTCCTCCAGTGTCGTCAGGTCGATTTCCCTTAACCTCTCCTCATAGGACATACCCCTTAGCTCCGGAACTAGTCTTGTTGCAAACCTTTGCACTTTCTCTATTTTCTTCACGTGCTTGGCTAGGTGTGGGTTCCAAACTGGTGCTGCATACTCCAGTATGGGCCTAACGTACACAGTGTACAGGGTCCTGAACGATTCCTTATTAAGATGTCGAAATGCTGTTCTTAGGTTTGATAGGCGCCCATATGCTGCAGCAGTTATTTGGTTGATGTGCGCCTCAGGAGATGTGCCTGGTGTTATACTCACCCCAAGATCTTTTTCATTGGGTGAGGTTTGTAGTCTCTAGCCCCCTAGACTGTACTCCGTTTGCGATCTTCTTTGCCCTTCCCCAATCTTCATGACTTTGCACTTGGTGGGGTTGAACTCCAGGAGCCAATTCCTGCACCAGGCTTCCAGCCTGTCCAGATCCCTTTGTAGTTCTGCCTGGTCCTCGTCCGTGTGTGTGTGTGTGTGAGAGAGAGAGAGAGAGAGAGAGAGAGAGAGAGAGAGAGAGAGAGAGAGAGAGAGAGAGAGAGAGAGAGAGAGAGAGAGAGAGAGAGAGAGAGATACTTATTTACTGCTACAGAATCAGATCTATGCACCTGGTCTCGCACACTCTGGTTGCGAGAGAAAATTTTCCTGTTATCACCTCGGTTCCATTTTTTCCTCAATTTACAACTGTCCTTTGTTGTCCCTGTTGCATGTAGCCAAAAATCTTTACAGACCTTTTTCACGTTCTTTTAATGACGTTTTACGTTGTTATCATGTCTCCCTCTTTCCCTCCCGTCAGCCAACGTGGACGCCATCTTTAGTGTTGTCAGTAATATATCATAGCTCGAATCTTAAGCCTTTCTAGCCTATCTTCATATTTTTAACGTGTGGGCACCCCACACCTGCCACATATTCCAATTTAGGCCTAATATATATATGTCGTGTATAGCCTATGTAGTATTTTTAAATCCATATACTTGAAAGTTCTTGTATAGTTCGCGTAGCATACAACTTTCTCACACATTCATATGTATGATGTACATGTATGGTGGCCCGTGGCCTGATCGCTAAAGATCTCTCTTCACACGGCGAGGGTCTGCGTTCGATTCCCAGCACGGGTAGAAACATTGGGCGTGTTTCTTTACACCTAGGTACCTAGGTGTTAGTCGACTGGTGTGGGTCGCATCCTGGGACAAAATGACCTAATTTTCCCGAAATGCTCAGCATAACAAGCGGCTTTCTATATAGTATGTCATTGATGTCAACTAGGCCTATATACCTTGTACATGTACTTGTAGTAAATAAAGATATATTATTATTATTAGACAACACAGACAAGATGAAGAATTAGACATGTGCAACATCTGGGTATCTTTATTGTAGACGTTTCGCCCTCCAGTGACTATCAATACAAGGATATAATGTGAAGACTGTAGAAGTATATACAGAAGACGAGGTAATCAGTCCCACGGTCTAAGAGTAGATAATGAACACTTCAGTCTTGAAAACTACGGCTATCATCACCTACTACAAGGCTGAGGGACTGATTACCTCGTCTTCTGTATGTACTTCTACAGTCTTCATATAAAGTCCTTATATTGATAAAGACACAGGATGGCGAAACGTCCACAAATCAGAGATGCCAAGATGTTTCACATGTGTCTAATTTATCACAGTTATGATCTTTCGGGGATATTTTTATATTAATAAATCCTAAATCCCTCTAATAATTGCAATATTTTTATATTTATAAATCCCAAATCCCTCTAATACTTTCAATATTTTTATATTAATAAATCCTAAATCCCTCTAATACTTTCAATATTTTTATATTAATAAATCCTAAATCCCTCTAATACTTTCAATATTTTTATATTAATAAATCCTAAATCCCTCTAATACTTTCAATATTTTTATATTAATAAATCCTAAATCCCTCTAATACTTTCAATATTTTTATATTAATAAATCCTAAATCCCTCTAATACTTTCAATATTTTTATATTAATAAATCCTAAATCCCTCTAATACTTTCAATATTTTTATATTAATAAATCCTAAATCCCTCTAATACTTTCAATATTTTTATATTAATAAATCCTAAATCCCTCTAATACTTTCAATATTTTTATATTAATAAATCCTAAATCCCTCTAATACTTTCAATATTTTTATATTAATAAATCCTAAATCCCTTTAATATTTGCTCCTCTCTACACCTAATACTATACCTTCTATCTCCTAACTTCTACCCTGCCCTCTCCAGGGGTGGACCTTAAAAGACGTCCTTTTTAACCAGCAACATTCCACGTATCCCACTCAATCATTTAAGAGAAGCAGTACAAATATCAAACCAGCAATGACGTTATGGCTGCCGCCCACAAAATGTCCGTGCCTCCCGAACCAAAGTCCAGTACACCCAGTGAGCGACTTCAACAAGCAGATCACCACCACTCCAAGAATTACCTTATCTATTATGCCAACCAACGCTACGCAGCTGGGTTTAGCCCTGGCTCTTTTCCTCCACCTAATTAAAACTCCTCTCACCTACTATTCTTCATCTTTCAAAATCTCCTATCCTCCTTTATGGGTCTTACCTGAGAGTATTCAGTTCTAATACTTGCAATATTTTTTATATTAATAAATCCTAAATCCCTCTAATACTTCCAATATTTTTTATATTAATAAATCCTAAATCCCTCTAATACTTCCAATATTTTTTATATTAATAAATCCTAAATCCCTCTAATACTTCCAATATTTTTTATATTAATAAATCCTAAATCCCTCTAATACTTCCAATATTTTTTATATTAATAAATCCTAAATCCCTCTAATACTTCCAATATTTTTTTCACGTAATTCATATTGTTCACGTGAACTAATTTCTCTGCCGCTTCCATCACAGGACATTTATAAACATTACACAAATAACTCGCACATACAGAGGAGCTTACGACAATGTACGGGTTATTTTGCGCATTGTTCCAGTTACGGTGTTGCGCCTTTTTGTGCATTTATCAACATTAAATTCCATCATCCATCCATTACTCTATTTGTTCAGTTCATTATCTAAGTCGTCCTGTAGAGATTTACAGAAATTTTATCATTAGTGAAGTCATCGATTCCGTAATGTTTGGTGTGTTTGTGGGAGTGCAGAAAGTGTCTTCTGTATGTGTACGTTAGGTTCAGTTCCATGGCAATGTATGGTAACATGGTTCCCATCTACCATTAAACCGATCTTAAACGTGGACCTTATTTTCTTTTGTACAAGATTTCCGGGTCATCAGCAAGCATAAGCACACACGGGCCAAGAGCTCTGACTCGACCCCTGCAACCACAATTAGGTGAGAGAGCGTGAGCGCGCGCACACAGCACTTTCATTCCTCCTGGCAACATTAATTGATATAAACTATAAACATTACTGGGGTAAGTAGGACCCTTGAGGCACCCCACCTGTGGAGTCTCCCCCGCGAGGGCATCTTTCCTCTGCCAACTGTTCTCATTTTCCTCTCCCAGAGGAAGGCTCTTATCTAATGCAATAATTAGCCTTTATTTCCTCCTGGGTTTTAAAGTTTCCAAACTGACCTTTCAAGTCTTTATTAATTTACTTTAATTTAACCCAATTAAGATACAGCCAGTATATATATATATATATATATGTTGGTATGTATACAATGAACGTTTGTGTGACTATATATACATGGAAGGTTAGTGTGGTATAGTTTAAGGCATCATTGTATAAATCATCATGGTGGATAATGGATGGGTTCCCTGTGGATATTAATGTTTTAGATCTTAAATACCGTGGTAGTAATCAGGAAATATTATCCTTAAACAAAATAACTCACTATTGTAACAAGGATGATAATACTATCTGACCCGGATATAGCAGGGCGGGGCTGCACTTCCTACTGGCCACACCCACCTCTCTAGTGGTGTAGTGTGGTAGTGGTGGTGGTTGTAGTGTGTGTTGGTGGTTGTAGTGTGTGGTGGTGGTTGTAGTGTGTGGTGGTGGTTGTAGTGTGGTGGTGGTGGTGGTTGTAGTGTGATGGTGGTGGTTGTAGTGTGATGTGGTGGTGATGGTTATGGTTGGATGTGACAGTGGTGGTGGTTATAGCTGGATGTGGTAATGGTGGTGGTGGTTATTGCTGGATGTGGTGGTGGTTATTGTTGGATGTGGTAGTGGTTATAGTTGGATGTGGTGGTGGTTATTGCTGGATGTGGTAGTGGTTATAGTTAGATGTGGTGGTGGTTATTGCTGGATGTGGTGGTGGTTATTGTTGGATGTGGTGGTGGTTATTGTTGGATGTGGTGGTGGTTATTGTTGGATGTAGTCGTAGTGGTGGTTATTGTTGGATGTGGTGGTGATAGTTGGATGTGATGGTGGTGGTGGTGGTGGTTAGTTGGATGTGATGGTGGTGGTTAGTTGGATGTGGTGGTGGTTATAGTTGGATGTGGTGGTGGTTATTGTTGGATGTGGTGGTGGTGGTTATTGTTGGATGTGGTGGTGGTGGTTATAGTTGGATGTGGTGGTGGTGGTTATAGTTGGATGTGGTGGTGGTGGTTATAGTTGGATGTGGTGGTGGTGGTTATAGTTGGATGTGGTGGTGGTGGTTATAGTGGGATGTGGTGGTGGTGGTTATAGTGAGATGTGGTGGTGGTGGTTATAGTTGGATGTGGTGGTGGTGGTTATATATGGATGTGGTGGTGGTTATAGATGGATGTGGTGGTGGTGGTTATGGTTGGATGTGGTGGTGGTGGTTATAGTTGGATGCGGTGGTGGTGGTTATAGTTGGATGCGGTGGTGGTGGTTATAGTTGGATGCGGTGGTGGTGGTTATAGTTGGATGCGGTGGTGGTGGTTATAGTTGGATGCGGTGGTGGTGCACTCACCAATTTCAATTCTATTTATGCCTGTCTTCCACTTGTGCACTTCAATCATGTCTCTCCTCACTGTATCTCATTTGAGAGAGAGAGAGAGAGAGAGAGAGAGAGAGAGAGAGAGAGAGAGAGAGAGAGAGAGAGAGAGAGAGAGAGAGAGAGAGAGAGAGAGAGAGGGTGTTCAGGGCTCTTAGTCTACCTTCGTATGAAAGATCCCTTATACAGAGAATTGATTATGTCATCCTTCTCTGTATGTTCTCCCAGACATTTATACCTATTATGTAGTGTGGAGACCAGAACTGAGCTGCATAATATAAGTGAGGCCTTACTAATGATGTACAGACACACAGTATGACCTCGGGACTCCTGCTACTGTTTGATATAAGTCCAAATAATCTGTTACGCCTTACGCCTGTCATTTTATAGACTTCTGCTTACTATGACTCCCAAGGTCTTCTTATAATCCGTATGATCAAGCTGTCCATTACCTAGTTAATAAGTGCCAGGGTAATTTTGTTACCCAAGGATTAGGACGTTGCACTTTTCCACACTGGACAGCATCTGCCACTTTTCAGACCACAAATTCAATGTGTCGAAATCTTCCGGAAGTTCAATGGTATCCTCCTCCGAATCTATGAAGCCTTTTTTTGTGAGTTGTCCGTGAATTTATTCTCAAGGGGCTTAAAAGTGGTCCTTATGGATCACTTTTAGGTCCCCGTCACTTGTAACAAGTCCTACTCTGATTTCTCCCCATTTATGCAACATTGTCTCCCATTAGCTACGTCTCGATCCAATTATTAGAATTTTCCCTCTAATACCATGTGCTGCTACTTTTTTTAACAATCCTGTGTAATACCAGTAATAACAATATCTAGTTATCTTTGTACTAGTTTTCTCCCCTAGCATAGAGAATGCAGGGAAAGACAGAGAGAAAGAAAAAGGGAGGAGAAAATCAGGCTGGCAGGGAGGGGAAACTCAATAAGATGTTCTTACCATTGGCCAGAGACGAACCCTCTCACCTGGAAACTCTTGACGTAAAGCTTTCCATGTGATCGAAGGCTATTACGTGGCCAGCTCAAGCGGATGACGGGAGGCTGCATCTGGGAGAGGGGGAGATGACCTGGGGAGATGAACTTGAGAGGGAGGCTTGGGAGATGACGTGGGGAGCAAGGCTGGGGAGATGACTTGGTGACCGAGGATGGAAAGATGACCTGGGTAGCGAGGCTGGAATGACCTGGGGATCGAGCTGGGGAGAAGAAGACCTGGAGAGGGATGCTGGGGAGATGACCCATCCCTCCACCAAGATCACCCACAAGGACCACCCACTACAAACTATCACCAATCAATTTCACCTCCACTGTCGGCAGGAGAAATTGAACACCTGGACAAAGTAATGAGAACTTTCACTGTCCACATCTATTTAAAATCCCAAATCCATCTAACTGGACTCAGACGAGAGAAAAAAAAATCACAGCGTATCTACATTTTATCTTTCTTCAGAATTACGCGAACACAATAGATTAAAAACATTGTATAATCATTACCGGTGCCCTGTGGCCTGGTGGCAAAAGCTCCAGCTTCACACGGTGAGTGTCCGGGTTCGATTCCCGGCAAAGGGTGGAAATATAATATCTTTATTTACTACAAGTACATGTACAAGGTATACAGGCCTAGCTGACATCAGTGACATACTATATAGAAAGCCGCTTGTTATGCAGAGCATTTCGGGCATATTAGGTCAGTTTTGTCCCAGGATGCGACCCACACCAGTCGACTAACACCCAGGTATTCATTTTTAACAACCTTCGAGCTACGGGCGTGTTTCCTTACACAGGTTGTCCATGTTCACCTATCATTAATAATGGGTACCTGGGTGTTAGTCGACTGGTGTGGGTCGCATCTTGGGACAAAATTGACCTAATGTGCCCGAAAAGCTCAGCATAAGAAGCGACTTTCTATATAGTAATATGTCACTGATGTCAGCTAGGCCTGTATCCCCTGTACATGTAGGAAATAACGATATTATAACTCAAAAAATACTGGACGGATTTCTTCCAAATCTACACAATAAAATAATTCCTTGCAATATCAGGAGTATCGACCAATGGGGCAAAACATCAACAGTGACTTTTGTTTTTTTCAGATGGTCTGCCGCCCATCCTCGCAAATACTATCTCGATTTCGGTCCAAGTCGGATCGAAACGTCGTCTAAACTTTCTTTCGTATGTGCGGGTTATTTGTGTATAAGTTAGATTGTCCTCTATCAATAAAAAATTACCCGATTATATAAGACACCACAACGGAAATAAACGAGACTCAAGATGAATATGATAAAGTCTTGACAAGCCAACAGAAAACGGGGAATCACCGATGGCAGTAGAAATATCTAAGTCTCCTTAAATAAAATGATTTAAGTCACTAACTATATTCACTTTATGTCTTCAATATTTAACATAAAAAATGTTTTATCTAATACGAGACATTACCGTGAATAAATTATATTATTATTATTATTAAACTTAATGCGATCCAGTAAACTTAGAAGTAGGTCATTCAATGTAAGGAGTGGTGGGGGCTCGATCCTGCGGTTACTAACCACGGGTCTAACTGCAACAATTCACTACTGGTATCAGTAGCGGGTCAGCTGACTACTACTAATAATAATATTCCTATACTCTGATTCATGACCAGCGAACGATGACCCCTGCTCCAGGGTAAACCCTGCTCCAGGGTCAACCCGACACAGTCTTCTTGTAGCTCATCTGCGTACTAAACTCAAAATACAAACCACAGTGCGTAAACAGTTAGTATAACCCATTTTTCGCATCCAACTCTTATTTTACTCCACATAATCCTTGAATTCATACATTTATATTCTTTCCTTCCATAACTCATTCTTCAACAGTGGCTTACACACTTTCCTGGACCTTTACGACTCACTCGCCATGGGTTCACTCCCCACCCGTTCCGTGCTTTGTTTGCAATCGTGTTATTACGATTTCGTAAGCAACACAGATACCCAGGTGTTGCACACGTGTCTAAGTTCCTCGTCTTATCGGTATTATTTACCATTACTTTAATGAGTTATTTATATTGAGGAATCAACCACGTGTGCAACATCTGGGTATCTATTTGTAGACGTTTCGCCCTCCACTGGCTTGATCAATACAAAGACAATGTGAAGAAAGTAGAACTGTATACTAAAGATGAGGTAATCAGTCCCTCAGTCTTGGAGTTGAAGAGTACTGTGGTCTTCAAGACTACGGCGTTCTTCACCTACTTCAAGGATGGTGAAGAGTATTCTCTTCGCATTATGTCCCCTTGTATTGATAAAACCACTGGATGGCGAAGCGTCTACAAATGAAGATACCCAGCTATTTCATACGTGTCTAAAATCCTCATATACACCATTACTCGCCAAGCTTTGATGGTCGGTGTTTTCCAGGCAGCTTCTTGAAATCCAGGAGAGTCCGGCAGGAGGCGTCCAAGCCAATGATTCAATCTTAGTCTTCTGCCTGGACAAATTTTCACTGGGACTTTGACAGCAGCGGCCTGGAGACTGACTGCTCCAAGGGAGTCCCGCGTGTTTTTTTTCCTAGACATTTTTTTTTGTTTACTTAAGTTTGGGGGAAACAATTGAGTATAGATGGAAATGCAGTGCGAGATACAGATTTTTAAATCTTGCCATTTTACTGCCCAAGATACAATAAACTAGCCACTACCATCCTGTGGAAGGTAGTGGCTAGTTTATTGTTCACCCCATATCCATCCTGTAGATGGTAGTGGTTAGTTTACTATATAATCCATATCCACCCAGGAACACACACAAGAGGATCCAAGCACACACAGGAGATCAAGATCCAAGCACACACAGAAGGAGATCAAGATCCAAGCACAAACAGAAGGAGATCAAGATCCAAGCACACACAGAAGGAGATCAAGTTCCAAGCACACACAGAAGATCAAGATCCAAGCATACACATAAGGAGATCAAAATCCAAGTACATACAGAAGGAGATCAAGATCCAAGCACACACAGGAGATCAAGATCCAAGCACACAGAAGGAGATCAAGATCCAAGCACACACAGGAGATCAAGATCCCAGCACACAGAAGGAGATCAAGATCCAAGCACACACAGGAGATCAAGATCCCAGCACACAGAAGATCAAGATCCAAGCACACACAGAAGGGGATCAAGATCCAAGGGTCAAACGGACACAGATCTGTGTGAAGGAAGAAAAAGTCAGGCTGGCTTCCATCTATTAAGATGCGAACTGGGGTTCTCTCAGTATCGCTTTCCGCTTCACGCCAGAATGCCAATGAGCTGAGGACGTGAGTCCAAGTACTGAGAGAGACACTTACAAAGGAAGGAAGTGAAGAGGAAAGAGAAGGGAAAGTGAAGAGCGAACGAAATAGAGAATGAGAGAGCATAAACGAGAGAGAGAGAGAGAGCAAGAATATTAAGGAAAGCATAATATCAAACAGAAGAGAATCGACTCTCAAACACAGTGCCCAAGGAAGCTTCGACTTCAAAGAAAAAAAAAGACAAAAGCAACAGAGATTAAAACTCGAAAACAAGAGACGAAAGCATAACAGGAAGAATCACTGGGGAAAAATTAGAGAGAGAAAAGAGAGAAAAATGCGAGAATGGAATTTGATAAAACAATCACGACAGTAGACAGAATAAGAGTGGAAAATAATAGCCGAAATATGGAAAGTAAAGATAGACAAAGTGAGAAATGGATTGTGAAAACGGAATTGATAAAAAAAGAGTGAGAGGATGTGTTCTCACCTAGTTTTGTTTGGTGGGGTCGAGTCACGGTTCCTGCCAACACCAGTGAACAAGAGAGTTTCTGAAGAGCCTTAAGGTAAGAGATACAGGAAGAAACATAATAATAGGAGATGAAAGGAAGAGGCAAGAGTACAAGAAATAACAGGATTAAGAGGCAAAGGGTAATTTGAATCTATCTATCTCTCTCTCTCTCTCTCTCTCTCTCTCTCTGGTTGTTTAACAATTACACAAAGCCGAATTTTTCGATAAAAAATTTAACTAGGATGTTCAACGAAGCGCTAAACCTGTGAGGGTCAACCAGCGCAGCTACCAGCCCATCCTTCATCTCATCCCAACCAACACATACCAGAACTCATGCGTATATATTCCCTATCATACCATAACATGTATATATGCTCAATTATACCATAACTCATGCTTATATATGCCCTATCATACCATAACATGTATATATGCTCAATCATACCAGAAATCATGCGTATATATTCCCTATCATACCATAACATGTATATATGCTCAATTATACCATAACTCATGCTTATATATGCCCTATCATACCATAACATGTATATATGCTCAATCATACCATAACTCATGCGTATATATTCCCTAACATACCATAACATGTATATATGCTCAATCATACCATAACTCATGCGTATATATTCCCTATCATACCATAACATGTATATATGCTCAATCATACCATAACTCATGCGTATATATTCCCTATCATACCATAACATGTATATATGCTCAATCATACCATAACTCATGCGTATATATTCCCTATCATACCATAACATGTATATATGCTCAATCATACCATAACTCATGCGTATATATTCCCTATCATACCATAACATGTATATATGCTCAATCATACCATAACTCATGCTTATATATGCCCTATCATACCATAACATGTATATATGCTCAATCATACCATAACTCATGCGTATATATTCCCTATCATACCATAACATGTATATATGCTCAATCATACCATAACTCATGCGTATATATTCCCTATCATACCATAACATGTATATATGCTCAATCATACCATAACTCATGCTTATATATGTCCTATCATACCATAACATGTATATATGCTCAATCATACCATAACTCATGCTTATATATGCTCTATCATACCATAACATGTATATATGCTCAATCATACCATAACTCATGCGTATATATTCCCTAACATACCATAACATGTATATATGTTCAATCATACCATAACTCATGCGTATATATTCCCTATCATACCATAACATGTATATATGCTCAATCATACCATAACTCATGCGTATATATTCCCTATCATACCATAACATGTATATATGCTCAATCATACCATAACTCATGCTTATATATGCCCTATCATACCATAACATGTATATATGCTCAATCATACCATAACTCATGCTTATATATGCCCTATCATACCATAACATGTATATATGCTCAATCATACCATAACTCATGCGTATATATTCCCTAACATACCATAACATGTATATATGCTCAATCATACCATAACTCATGCGTATATATTCCTATCATACCATAACATGTATATATGCTCAATCATACCATAACTCATGCGTATATATTCCCTAACATACCATAACATGTATATATGCTCAATCATACCATAACTCATGCGTATATATTCCCTATCATACCATAACATGTATATATGCTCAATCATACCATAACTCATGCTTATATATGCCCTATCATACCATAACATGTATATATGCTCAATCATACCATAACTCATGCGTATATATTCCCTAACATACCATAACATGTATATATGCTCAATCATACCATAACTCATGCGTATATATTCCCTATCATACCATAACATGTATATATGCTCAATCATACCATAACTCATGCGTATATATTCCCTATCATACCATAACATGTATATATGCCCTATCATATCATACGTCATTCGTAAATATACCAATGTGCATATTTTTGGGAATGTCTGCGTTCGTGCTTGTGATCTGTCAATACAGTGATGTTCCTGCAGACACTGATGACGGGTTACAGTGAGGGGGGAAATACTAGTGGATCTACAAAGGTGAAACAACAGCCTTATAGATAATTACAGGGAAGATAAGCGTGCTTTGTATCAGATAAAACAATATTACAGGGAAGACGAATGTGCTTTGTGTGAGAGGAGACGAAATTACAGCAAGCAAAAGTGTTGTGTGTAAAACAGGGCAAAACAGTGCCACCACGGCAACTTTTTTTCCCCCTAAACTGTTAACCAGAGAGTTGCCAAAACATCAACAACAAAATCCTCCACTCGTTGTACACTGTTAGAATCGAATACAAGGCCAAACATGGTAAGCAACAATAACAAAAAAAAAGCTAGCATTTTGTCTACTGTTTCTTTATACAAGTGACACTCGGACCTTACACCAGTGACACTCAGACCTCATACCAGTGACACTCAGACCTCATACCAGTGACAATCTCATACCAGTGACAGATCTCATACCAGTGACACTCAGACCTTATACCAGTGTGACCTTATACCAGTGACACTCAGACATCACACGACATACCAGGGACGATCAGAGGTCACAACCTCGGTGTCACCTCGCATGGAAGGTCACCAGACTAAATGCCAAGACACTTCACATAGGCAAGATACTTTATTTCAGCATGACATAATATACACAGGTGAATCACATTCAGGTGTGCACTCAGAAAGCCACTTAACATGCAGAGCATTTCGGGCAAACTTAAGACTAACTTAAGATTAATAAGTCAAGTTTACTTGAATTACAAACAATAGTGTAATTAAACGACAGAGTTAAACTAGTGCCAAAAAAAGTTTATCTGCAAAAAATAGAATAAATAAAACTCCAGAAGACGTTTGTGTCCCCTTCCCAGCTGGCGTCAAACGTCACCAAATTTCTGACAAAAATCTCAAGTTTTTAATACTTATACAAACAGGAAAAACTTGTATATACGTGTGTGTGTAATATATATATATATATATATATATATATATATATATATATATATATATATATATATATATATATATATATATATAATATATACAGTGGAACCTCTGGTCACGACCATAATTCGTTCCAAAACTCTGGTCGCGACCCGAACCTAATTTCCCCATTGGATTGTGTAAATACGATTAATCCGTTCCAGACCCCTACGATCTGTATATAAATATTGTTTTTTAAGATTTGTAAGCACAAAAATAGTTAATTAAACAATAGAATGCACAGTGTAATAGTAAACTAAATGTAAAAACCTTGAATAACAAAGATAAAATCTTAAACAGATAAATCTAACATTGCACGAGTCCTAAGTTTTTAAGGGGCTGAGCAATGCTCTTCTTGCCGAATAAGGCAAGTAAAAATTTGTATATGCAATAATTCCGCAAAAATCATTCTGAATCTAAGGAAAAAAATATATTTCATTGTTTATATTATTAAATTATCGTAAAATTATTTAAAATATATATAGTTGGATTAGGCTAAATTAAATTGCGCTTGTTATAATAAGGTTAGGTAAGTTTTCAAAGGTTCTTCTGGCACAAAATTATTATTTTTTTCATTAACATAAATGAAAAAAAATATATATCTTTAAACGTATAAGAGAAAATTTTAGAAAGGACATAATTTTAAAATGGTTCTTGCTAATTGACTAATTTTACCTATTCAGCACGATATATATATATATATATATATATATATATATAAATTCATATTCTGAGCCAGTGTTCATTAATAACTACAGGTGAACATTTACATTAACACTGTACTACTGTGTTCAAGAACTTCAGAACAAATACCACGTTCTTCAAGGAGAACAAGACTAATTACAACTATAACACATGTTCATCTTCACGAGGGATACAAATCCCAGCCTTAGGTCAGAAATTCCTTCCAATTACAGGGGATTTGTCGGCCGTCAGGTCGGGGAATTACCCCTTACATCCCCCCGCGACCTTCCCCAACACCTCGCCACTGAATTTCTTTTCCCCACCACATCTCGTACGGAATTAGCAAGGAATTTGTTACCGTGTTTTTTAGCAGTTGTATGTCTGGGCGTGGCTTGTTTTCTTGTTTACCACCACCACCGCTACTACTACGACTACTGATAAACTATTACTACTGCTATTACCATTGTTACTATTACTACTACTGCTGCTGCTATTTCTACTGTTATTACTACTACTGATACACTATTATTACTGCTATTACCATTGTTACTATTACTACTGCTACTACTACCACTACTACGATACACTATTACTGCTACAACTACTACTACTGTTACTACTGATACAACTACTACTACTACTACTGTTACTATTGATACAATTACTACTACTGTTACTATTGATACAACTACTACTGTTACTATTGATACAACTACTACTGTTACTATTGACACTATTGGTAATTCCCTTCATGGCTGGTTGAGAGGCTGCTGAACAGTCTTGGGCCCTGGACACTTATTGTGTTTTCTCTTAGTGTAGATCTTAATATTACTGATTGTGAAAAGGATTTAGTAGTTCTGGTTAGCAGTAATCTGAAACCAAGACAACAGTGCATAAGTGTTCGCAATAAAGCGAACAGAATCTTTGGCTTCATATCAAGAAGTATAAATAATAGAAGTCCTCAGGTTGTTCTTCAACTCTATATATCCTTGGTTAGGCCTCATCTAGATTATGCTGCACAGTTCTGGTCACCGTATTACAGAAGGGATATAAATGCACTGGAAAACGTACAGAGGAGGATGACAAAGTTGATCCCATGTATCAGAAATCTTCCCTATGAGGATAGACTGAGGGCCCCGAATCTGCACTCTCTAAAAAGGCGTAGAATTAGGGGGGATATGATTGAGGTGTATAAATGGAAAACAGGAATTAATAAAGATATGTAAATAGCGTGCTAAAAATATCTAGCATAGACAGGACTCGCAGCAATGGTTTTAAGCTGGAGAAATTCAGATTCACGAAGGATATAGGAAAACATTGGTTTGGTAATAGAGTTGTGGATGAGTGGAACAAACTTCCGAGTACCGTCATAGAAGCTAAGACGTTGTGTAGTTTTAAAAATAGGTTGAATAAATACATGAGTGTGTGTGGGTGGGTGTGAGTTGGACCTGACTAGCTTGTGCTACTAGGTCAGATGCCATGCTCCCCCCTTAAGCACTGGCTTAAGCCGGTGGGAGAATTGAACCTGCCTCGCATGGGCCAGTAGGCCTGCTGCAGTGTTCCTTCGTTCCCTACTTTTCAATGGGGTATTTTGTATTTTGCACTGCCTGCAATCAGCCAGTAAATAAATCTTAAGATTCAAAGTATCCATTATTCTTTTGGGAAATGGAGACGAGGCGATCTAATTCAAACCTTGACGACGAGGAATCGATCTGACACAAACAAGAAAAGCAACCTAGAATGTTGAGTGAACCCATAACTCGAAATACTGAAGAGAAACCGCGAGACAGGAGATGCAACACGAATGTATGCAAGTTTTTTTTTTTTTGCAAAGAGAATTATATCAAAATGGAAAAAAAACTACCGGATAATATTGTAAAATAAATTATAATGCTGTCATTGAAGAACCAGCTGGACGAGCACTATGCACGTACAAGACCAGGCCCGTGGCCTGGTGGCTAAAGCTCTCGCTTCACACGTCGAGGGGTCTGGGTTCAATTCCCAGCACGGGTAGAAACATTGGGCGTGTTTCTTTACACCGGTTGTCTATGTTCACCCATCAGTAAAATAGGTACCTGGGTGTTAATCGACTGGTGTGGGTCGCATCCTGGGACAAAACTGACCTAATTTGCGGGAAATGCTCAGCATAACAAGCGGCTTTCTATATAGTAGTATGTCAGTGATGTCAGCTATGGCCTGTATACCTTGTACATGTACTTGTAGTAAATAAAGATATTATATTATTATAACCAGATATTATACCGAGCCACTGATGCTCTCAGCTCTGAGTGCCAGTGGAATACCACCAATGGTTCAGACAGAAACAATACTATGTAAACAGAGGTAGTTGTAGCCCATGCTTTCCATCTTTTTCGTAAATTCCAGGCCATTTAAAAAAAAAACTGGTATATTTTTTTCCCCGATTTCATGCCGGCAGTGGCCAGAGGGAGTGGAGGGTGAGAGAGCCTTCTGCTTCACTATCAGCGACTTCACACTCCTAGCAGTCCTTAATCTAGATAGATGTCAATGGTTGTACTCAACAGAGAGCTTCAGTGTGGACTCCCAAGTCCTCTGTTCTCTCTCATGTACTCCAGGTACTCTACACCCTCAGCCTCACTCTCACTCACTCACTCACTCTCACTCTCTCTCTCTCTCTCTCTCTCTCTCTCTCTCTCTCTGACCCGTGAGACACAGACACCCCCCTCCCCCCCTGACTAGGTATAATACACACTGGTTTAATAAAGTTTTTACACACACACACACACACACACACACACACACACACACCCCTTTGTGTATGACATACAAGCCACTCCTGACACTTTATTGGCCTTCCTTTGTTTCCTCTTTATTCTTACTCTCCTTCCTCTCATTTACCCTTTGTTCTTCCTTTTATGTTTTCACAGTGATCGTCTCTCTCTCTCTCTCTCTCTCTACTACCGGCTTTCTATTGCACACTCTCTCTATAGCTCTTTATATTACTCTGTTACTTTATTCCTCGCTCTCTATTGCTTGTTCTTTGCTGTTCGCTTCTCTATTGCTCTCTCTCTGTTGCTTTCTCTATTGCTCTCTTTGTTGCTTACTCTATTGCTCTCTCTGTTGCTTACTCTATTGCTCTCTCTGTTGCTTACTCTATTGCTCTCTCTGTTGCTTACTCTATTGCTCTCTCTGTTGCTTACTCTATTGTTCTCTCTGTTGTTTACTCTATTGCTCTCTCTGTTGCTTACTCTATTGCTCTCTTTGTTGCTTACTCTATTGCTCTCTTTGTTGCTTACTCTATTGCTCTCTTTGTTGCTTACTCTATTGCTCTCTCTGTTGCTTACTCTATTGCTCTCTCTGTTGCTTACTCTATTGCTCTCTCTGTTGCTTACTCTATTGCTCTCTCTGTTGCTTACTCTATTGCTCTCTTTGTTGCTTACTCTATTGCTCTCTTTGTTGCTTACTCTATTGCTCTCTCTCTGTTGCTTACTCTATTGCTCTCTCTGTTGCTTACTCTATTGCTCTCTCTGTTGCTTACTCTATTGCTCTCTCTGTTGCTTACTCTATTGCTCTCTCTGTTGCTTACTCTATTGCTCTCTCTGTTGCTTACTCTATTGCTCTCTCTGTTGCTTACTCTATTGCTCTCTCTGTTGCTTACTCTATTGCTCTCTCTGTTGCTTACTCTATTGCTCTCTCTGTTGCTTACTCTATTGCTCTCTCTGTTGCTTACTCTATTGCTCTCTCTGTTGCTTACTCTATTGCTCTCTCTGTTGCTTACTCTATTGCTCTCTCTGTTGCTTACTCTATTGCTCTCTTTGTTGCTTACTCTATTGCTCTCTTTGTTGCTTACTCTATTGCTCTCTCTCTTGCTTACTCTATTGCTCTCTCTCTCTTGCTTACTCTATTGCTCTCTCTCTCTCTTGCTTACTCTATTGCTCTCTCTCTCTCTTGCTTACTCTATTGCTCTCTCTCTTGCTTACTCTATTGCTCTCTCTCTTGCTTACTCTATTGCTCTCTCTCTTGCTTACTCTATTGCTCTCTCTCTTTGCTTACTCTATTGCTCTCTCTCTCTTGCTTACTCTATTGCTCTCTCTCTTGCTTACTCTATTGCTCTCTCTCTTGCTTACTCTATTGCTCTCTCTCTTGCTTACTCTATTGCTCTCTCTCTCTTGCTTACTCTAATGCTCTCTCTCTCTTGCTTACTCTATTGCTCTCTCTCTCTCTGCTTACTCTATTGTCTCTCTCTCTTGCTTCACTCTTGTCTCTCTCTTGCTTACTCTATTGCTCTCTCTCTCTCTTGCTTCTCTATTGCTCTCTCTCTTCTTGACTCTATTGCTCTCTCTCTCTTGCTTACTCTATTGCTCTCTCTTGCTTTATTGCTCTCTCTCTCTCTTGCTTACTCTATTGCTCTCTCTCTTGCTTACTCTATTGCTCTCTCTCTTGCTTACTCTATTGCTCTCTCTCTTGCTTACTTACTCTATTGCTCTCTCTCTCTTGCTTACTCTATTGCTCTCTCTCTCTTTGCTTACTCTATTGTCTCTCTCTTGCTTACTCTATTGCTCTCTCTCTTGCTTACTCTATTGCTCTCTCTTGCTTACTCTATTGCTCTCTCTCTCTTGTTTACTCTATTGTCTCTCTCTCTTCTCTTTGCTCTCTCTCTTGCTTACTCTCTTTCTCTCTCTTGCTTTCTCTATTGCTCTCTCTCTCTCTTGCTTACTCTATTGCTCTCTCTCTCTCTTGCTTACTCTATTGCTCTCTCTCTCTCTTGCTTACTCTATTGCTCTCTCTCTCTCTTGCTTACTCTATTGCTCTCTCTCTCTCTTGCTTACTCTATTGCTCTCTCTCTCTCTTGCTTACTCTATTGCGCTCTCTCTCTCTCTCTTGCTTACTCTATTGCGCTCTCTCTCTCTCTCTTCTTTCGCTTACTCTATTGCGCTCTCTCTCTTGCTTACTCTATTGCTTTCTCTCTTACTCTATTGCTCTCTCTTTCTTACTCTATTGCGCTCTCTCTCTCTTACTCTATTGCGCTCTCTCTCTTACTCTATTGCCTCTCTCTCTCTATTGCTCTTCTTCCTATTGCTCTCTTACTCTATTGCTCTCTTACTCTATTGCTTCTCTTACTCTATTGCTCTCTCTCTCTTACTCTATTGCTCTCTCTCTCTTACTCTATTGCTCTCTCTCTCTTACTCTATTGCTCTCTCTCTCTTACTCTATTGCTCTCTCTCTCTACTCTATTGCTCTCTCTCTCTTACTCTATTGCTCTCTCTCTCTATACTCTATTCTCTCTCTCTCTTACTCTATTGCTCTCTCTCTGTTTACTCTATTGCTCTCTCTCTCTTACTCTATTTCTCTCTCTTCTTCCTATTTCTCTCTCTCTTACTCTATTTCTCTCTCTCTTACTCTATTGCTCTCTCTCTTGTTTACTCTATTGCTCTCTCTCTTGCTTACTCTATTGCTCTCTCTCTCTTGCTTACTCTATTGCTCTCTCTCTCTTGCTTACTCTATTGCTCTCTCTCTCTCTTGCTTACTCTATTGATCTCTCTCTCTCTTGCTTACTCTATTGCTCTCTCTCTCTCTCTCTCTCTTGCTTACTCTATTGATCTCTCTCTCTCTTGCTTACTCTATTGCTCTCTCTCTCTCTCTCTTGCTTACTCTATTGCTCTCTCTCTCTCTCTCTCTTGCTTACTCTATTGATCTCTCTCTCTCTTGCTTACTCTATTGATCTCTCTCTCTCTTGCTTACTCTATTGATCTCTCTCTCTCTTGTTTACTCTATTGATCTCTCTCTCTCATGCTTACTCTATTGATCTCTCTCTTGCTTACTCTATTGATCTCTCTCTTGCTTACTCTATTGATCTCTCTCTTGCTTACTCTATTGATCTCTCTCTTGCTTACTCTATTGATCTCTCTCTTGCTTACTCTATTGATCTCTCTCTTGCTTACTCTATTGATCTCTCTCTTGCTTACTCTATTGATCTCTCTCTTGCTTACTCTATTGATCTCTCTCTTGCTTACTCTATTGATCTCTCTCTTGCTTACTCTATTGATCTCTCTCTTGCTTACTCTATTGATCTCTCTCTTGCTTACTCTATTGATCTCTCTCTTGCTTACTCTATTGATCTCTCTCTTGCTTACTCTATTGATCTCTCTCTTGCTTACTCTATTGATCTCTCTCTTGCTTACTCTATTGTTCTCTCTCTTGCTTACTCTATTGCTTTCTATATTATTCGGTTGCTTACTTTACTGCTTTCACTATTGCTCTCTCTTATTACTTTCTATATGGGAATTTTATTGCTTGCTCTCTCCCCCTCCCACCCCTCTCTCTCTCTCTCTCTCTCTCTCACCTTGTTCACAGCCCGAATAATTACATTTACGCCCCGTTGCCTCCAGCCTGGAGGGAATGCACTGCGTAAAATCAAATATATTTTTTTTCAGACCGCCATTTTTGTAATGTATCGCCCCCCTTCCCCCCGTCGAAAATGTGACGAAAATTCTTCAAATTTCACTCCAAATAATTTTTGAACAAAAAAATTAACAGGAAAGAGGAAAAGATTTTATATATATAAAGTGTTGTAAGATTATTATTATTATTATTATGAGAAGATGAAAGATTATCAGTAGTAGTAGTAGTAATAGTATTAGTAGTAATAGTATTAGTAATAGTAATGCATTAATGGTAACGTATTAACGGTTAGTGGACGTGGAAGCGGTGGTGGTAGCGCGGCGCAGTGGTCTGGCGGTGGTGGTGGTGGTGGTGCTGCGGTGGCAGTGGTGGTGGTGGTGCTAGCGGTGGCGGCGGTGTGGTGGTGGTAATGTGGTGCTAGCGGTGGCGGCGGTGGTGGTGGTAATGGTGCTAGCGGTGGCGCGGTGGTGGTGGTGGCGGTGCTGGCGGTGGTGGTGGTGGTAATGGTGCTAGCGGTGGCGCGTGGTAGTGTAATGGTGCTAGCGGTGGCGCGTAGTGGTGTAGCGGTGCTAGCGTGGTAGGCGGTGGTGGTGGTGGTGAGTAAGTGGTACTTAGCAGTGGCAGCGGTGGTAGTGGTAATAGTGTCTAGCGGTGGCAGCGGTGGTGGTGGTGGTGTGGTAGCGGTACTGGCGGGGGTGGTGGTGGTAATGGTGCTAGCGGTGGCGGCGGTGGTGGTGGTGGTAATGGTGGTCTAGCGGTGGCAGCGTGGTGGTGGTGGTGCTAGCGGTGCTAGCGGTGGCGGCGGTGGTGGTAATGGTGGTCTAGCAGTGGCGGCGGTGGTAGTGGTGGTAGTCTAGCGGTGAGTAGTAATGGTGGTGCTAGCGGTGGCAGCGGTGAGTGGTGGTGCTAGGGGGTGGCAGCGGTATTGTGCTAGCGGTGGCGGTGGTGAGTGGTGCTGGCGGTGGCGGTGGTGGTGGTGCTAGCGGTGGCGGTGGTGGTGGTGCTAGCGGTGGCAGCGTGGTATTTCTAGCAGTGGCAGCGGTAGTAGTACTGGCAGTGGCAGCGTGGTAGCTAGCGGTGGCAGCGGTGGTAGTTGCTAGCGGTGAGCAGTAGTAGTGGTACTAGCGGTGGCAGCGGTAGTGGTGCTAGCGGTAGCAGCGGTAGTGTCTAGCGGTAGCAGCGTAGGTACTAGCGTGGCAGCGGTAGTAGTACTAGCGTGCGGTAGAGTGAGTAGAGTTGTAGGCGGTAGCGGCGTATTGTACTAGCAGTAGCAGCGTAGTGTACTAGCAGTGGCAGCAGTAGTGGTACTAGCAGTAGGCAGCAGTAGTAGTACTAGCAGTGCGTGAGTAGTGTACTAGCGTAGCAGCAGTATTAGTACTAGCAGTAGCAGTAGTAGTAGTACTAGCAGTAGCAGCAGTAGTAGTACTAGCAGTAGCAGTAGTAGTAGTACTAGCAGTAGCAGCAGTAGTAGTACTAGCAGTAGCAGCAGTAGTAGTACTAGCAGTAGCAGTAGTAGTAGTACTAGCAGTAGCAGTAGTAGTAGTATGTAAATGAATGGTTCAGAGAACCGACGAGTTGATAAATTAGACACATATGCAACACTTGGGTATCTTTATTGAGGAAACGTTTCGCCCCACAGTGGCTTCATCAGTCCATACAAAGAATCGTGAAGAACAAGAGTTGAAGTAATCAGTCCCACGGCCTTGAGTCGATGTAGTCAGCATATGTACGAAAAAGTAGCTTATATACCGTGGGTCAAATGTGACATCACCTGCAACTGCTGCACCTCTCCTGCCTACGGTATATAAGCTACTTCTTCGCACATATGCTGTATTTTTATCAAGATTGATGGACTGACTACATCGACTCAAGGTTGAGGGACTGATTACCTCAAACTCCTCCTGATCTTCACGATTCTTCTTTGTATGGACTGATGAAGCCACTGTGGGGCGAAACGTTTCCTTAATAAAGATACCCAAGTGTTGCGTATGTGTCTAATTTATCAGTAGTAGTAGTAGTACTAGCAATAGTAGTAGCAGCAGCAATAATATCAGTAGTGGTAGTAACAGTAGTGGTAGCAGTAGCAATAGTAGTAGTAACAACAGTAGTGGTAGCCGTAGTAACAGTAGTAGTAGTAATAGCAGTAGCAGCAGCAGTAGTAGCAGCAGTAGTAACAGTAGTAACAACAGCAGTAGTAATAGCAGTAGTAGTAGCAACAGTAGTAATAGTGGTAACAGCAGTAGTGGTAGCAGTAGTAATAGTAGCAGTAACAACAGTAGTGGTAGCAGTAGTAACAGCAGTAGTAGTAATAGCAGTAGTAGCAGCAGTAGTAGTAGTAACAACAGTAGTAGTAGTAGTAGTAACAACAGTAGTAACAACAGTAGTAGCAGCAGTAGTAATAGCAGTAGTAGCAGCAGTAATAGTAGTAACAACAGTAGTAGTAATAGTAACAACAGTAGTAGCAGCAGTAACAGTAGTAACAACAGTAGTAGCAGCAGTAGTAACAGTAGTAACAACAGTAGTAGCAGCAGTAGTAACAGTAGTAACAACAGTAGTAGCAGCAGTAGTAACAGTAGTAACAACAGTAGTAGCAGCAGTAGTAATAGCAGTAGTAGCAGCAGTAGTAGTAGTAACAACAGTAGTAGTAGTAGTAACAACAGTAGTAGCAGCAGTAACAGTAGTAACAACAGTAGTAGCAGCAGTAACAGTAGTAACAACAGTAGTAGCAGCAGTAACAGTAGTAACAACAGTAGTAGCAGCAGTACTAACAGTAGTAACAACAGTAGTAGCAGCAGTAGCAATAGCAGTAACAACAGCAGTAGCAGTTGTAAGACAAGACAGAGATTACTATATTATCATCACATAATTATAGTTATTTTCAAGAGGAGAGACAGACAATCAGGTCTGGTCCGAGACACTGGAAGGGGGTAGCTCCAGTTCCTTGGATCCAGAAGCCTTTCCCAGCATTAAAACCTCCCTGTGTAAGGCAACGCATTAAGGAGATTAATGGAGATGTCTCTCTCTCTCTCTATCTCTCTCTCTCTCCCCCTGACTCTCTCTCATAGCCAGGATTCTCTCTCCCTCCCTCCTCTCTCTCTCATAGCCAGGATTCTCTCTCCCTCCCTCCTCTCTCTCTCTCATAGCCAGGATTCTCTCTCCCTCCCTCCTCTCTCTCTCATAGCCAGGATTCTCTCTCCCTCCCTCCTCTCTCTCTCATAGCCAGGATTCTCTCCCTCCCTCCTCTCTCTCATAGCCAGGATTCTCTCTCCCTCCCTCCTCTCTCTCTCATAGCCAGGATTCTCTCTCCCTCCCTCCTCTCTCTCTCATAGCCAGGATTCTCTCTCCCTCCCTCCTCTCTCTCTCTCATAGCCAGGATTCTCTCTCCCTCCCTCCCTCTCTCTCTCATAGCCAGGATTCTCTCTCCCTCCCTCCTCTCTCATAGCCAGGATTCTCTCTCCCTCCCTCCTCTCTCTCTCATAGCCAGGATTCTCTCTCCCTCCCTCCTCTCTCTCTCATAGCCAGGATTCTCTCCCCTCCCTCCTCCCTCTCTCTCTCTCTCGTCTCTCTCTCTCTCCCTCTCTCTCTCTCTTCTCTCTCCTCTCTCTCTCTCTCTCTCTCTCTCATAGCCAGGATTCTCTCCTCCCTCCCTCCCTCTCTCATAGCCAGGATTCTCTCTCCCTCCTCTCCCCCTCTCTCTCTCATAGCCAGGATTCTCTCTCCCTCCCTCTATCTCTCTCTCTCATAGCCAGGATTCTCTCCTTCCCTCCCTCTCTCATAGGCAGGATTCTCTCCCTCCCTCCCTCCCTCCCTCTCTCTCTCTCTCTCTCTCTCTCTCTCTCATAGCCAGGATTCTCTCTCCCTCCCCCCTCTCTCTCTCTCTCATAGCCAGGATTCTCTCTCCCTCCCCCTCTCTCTCTCTCTCTCTCTCTCTCTCTCTCATAGCCAGGATTCTCTCCTTCCCTCCCTCTCTCATAGCCAGGATTCTCTCCCTAAATCCCTCCCTCCCTCCCTCTCTCTCATAGCCAGGATTCTCCCTCCCTCCCTCCCTCCCTCTCTCATAGCCAGGATTCTCTCTCCTCCCTCTCTCTCTCTCTCATAGCCAGGATTCTCTCCCTCCCTCCCTTTCTCTCTCATAGCCAGGTCTTGTACCTTTTTTTTGTATGTTTACCGGGGGTCAACGCCCCCGCGGCTCGGTCTGAGACCAGGCATCATGGTAGATCAGGGTCTGATCAACCAGGCTGTTACTGCTGGCCGCACACAGATTGACGTACGAACCACAGCCGGGTTGGTCAGGTACTTACTTTAGGTGCCTGTCCAGAGCCTTCTTGAAGACAGCCAGGGGTCTATTGGTAATCCCCCTTATGTATGCTGGGAGGCAGTCTATTTAATTACGTGTGTTGTGTTGAAGCTGAGAATCAGTTATGGCTCAGTCTTGGCTTTTACTATTGCATTCTCAAATTGTCTCTCACTCCCTCTCCTCGCCCTGGTTTATTTATTTCTCGCTCTTCTCCTCACCCTGGTTTATTTATTTCTGGCTCTTCTCACCTCTCTCTCGTCATCTATCTTCGCTGTCTATAGTTTGTCTATCGTGACTCACAAAAATCGTAATAACCCAAACAAATCAGGGAACGGATGTTGTTTGAACCTAGGGCGCTTGAGTCCTAAAACTCGAGGCGAGTGCGTCAACCACTGGTCGAGTGTCTAACGCACTCACTGTGACCCTTACAAGTCACTCGCTAGAGGTTCAAACTCGATCCGTTCCGTGATCAGTTTGTCCATGTTTTTATGATGCTGTGTAGTCTTTTGTCTCTTGTTTATTTGTCCCTCTCAAGTGTGTTAGCGTTAAACCCTTGTGGGTCCCACAAGTGGGGGTTAGATGTGTTAAAAACTAACATAGTCGTCAGCTGTGAGCCTCTGCCAGATTCCGTACTGGAATTACCTAAGTGAAATACCAGTCAATCTTGAATGTAAAGTGAATAATGTTGATGGATTCCAAGAGTTCCACTGACTAGGTGAATGTTGATGAATATTCATGGGGGAGCGCGCCCCCCTCCCTTCCTCCTCGGTGTGATTACAACTCTTGTGATTGGATATGTGATGGGTGGTAGACTTTGGTGGTGTGGTGTGTTGTGTGGTGTTGGTTGTTGAGTGGTAGTGGTGGTTGAGTGGTAGTTGTGGTAGTGGTGGTAGTTGTGGTGGTGGAGTGGTAGTTGCGGTAGTTGTGGTGGTGGTGGAGTGGTAGTTGTGGTGGAGTGGTAGTTGTGGTGGTGATGGTGGAGTGGTAGTTGTGGTGGAGTGGTAGTTGTGGTGGTGGTGGTGGAGTGGTAGTTGTGGTGGAGTGGTAGTTGTGGTAGTTGTGGTGGAGTGGTAGTTGTGGTGGTGGTGGTGGAGTGGTAGTTGTGGTGGAGTGGTAGTTATGGTGGTGGTGGTTGTTAGGTGGTAGTCATGGTGGTGGTTGTCCAGTGGTAGTGGTGGTAGTGTAGTGTTATTAATGTATTTTGCTAGCCTATTTTATGACTAATAATGCAATACTAATTTTCAATTTACATTCTAGATCAACTGGTATTCTACTCAATTAATTCCAGTATAAAGTCTACTAGAAGCAGTGGCAGCTAGCAGAGGTAACGTGGCAAGTACCAGTGATAACCAGCAGTGGTACCATGTCACCAACACAGGTACCAGACAACACCCAGGCTAGTTATCAAGGTGGTTGAAGTTCCTAGTAAGGATGGTAACAAGAACTCAGCGGCTTGGGTTGAAATTACACACGAAAATGAGGTGCACGAGATACCGGGACGCATTATTCGTGAACCTGAGCGGCAAGGAAGTGCCAGCAGGCATCGCAAAGAGGGCCAGGAATAGAAGTGACACAACCCTTTCATATCACCTCGGTTGGTGCACTGAGGCGCGACCCTGGAGCTAGAATGCAACCTTCCAAACAAATTCAAGATGGACACACACACTAGAAGAGTAACTAAGGAGAAACCTGGTATAATCTAAAACCTTGAAGACAATATTCGGTATGAAGAAGAATTAGAAAGGAAGGAAGGAAGAGGCATTTTTATTAATGGTAAAGAAACAATATAATCCAGAGATCTAAATCAAGCAACACAATCACATTAATAAAAAGTACAACACCAGTGGTACTCAGTACCTACAAGATAAATTAGACACCAGTGGTACTCAGTACCGACAAGATGAATTAGACACCAGTGGTACTCAGTACCGACAAGATGAATTAGACACCAGTGGTACTCAGTACCGACAAGATGAATTAGACACCAGTGGTACTCAGTACCGACAAGATGAATTAGACACCAGTGGTACTCAGTACCTACAAGATGAATTAGACACCAGTGGTACTCAGTACCTACAAGATGAATTAGACACCAGTGGTACTCAGTATCGACAAGATGAATTAGACACCAGTGGTACTCAGTACCTACAAGATGAATTAGACACCAGTGGTACTCAGTACCTACAAGATGAATTAGACACCAGTGGTACTCAGTACCTACAAGATGAATTAGACACCAGTGGTACTCAGTACCTACAAGATGAATTAGACACCAGTGGTACTCAGTACCTACAAGATGAATTAGACACCAGTGGTACTCAGTACCTACAAGATGAATTAGACACCAGTGGTACTCAGTACCTACAAGATGAATTAGACACCAGTGGTACTCAGTACCTACAAGATGAATTAGACACCAGTGGTACTCAGTACCTACAAGATGAATTAGACACCAGTGGTACTCAGTATCGACAAGATGAATTAGACACCAGTGGTACTCAGTACCTACAAGATGAATTAGACACCAGTGGTACTCAGTACCTACAAGATGAATTAGACACCAGTGGTACTCAGTACCTACAAGATGAATTAGACACCAGTGGTACTCAGTACCTACAAGATGAATTAGACACCAGTGGTACTCAGTATCGACAAGATGAATTAGACACCAGTGGTACTCAGTACCGACAAGATGAATTAGACACCAGTGGTACTCAGTATCGACAAGATGAATTAGACACCAGTGGTACTCAGTACCTACAAGATAAATTAGACACCAGTGGTACTCAGTACCTACAAGATGAATTAGACACCAGTGGTACTCAGTACCGACATGATGAATACGACACAAGTACAACACCTGAGTATCTTCACTCTCCAGACGTTTCACCCATATACTGATAAAACCATTGCAAAGTAAAGATACCCAGATGTTGCACATGTGTCTAATTCATCATGAACAAGACATATGCAACACTTGCATATTACAGTCGAAACTCTTCGCCTGCACAGCAGGCTTCTTCAGTGAAATACAAGAGAATACAAGACTGGAGACAGTAGTATCAGTGTTGATGTGATCAATCCGTCACCCATGATAGTATGTTGCACTTCTGTTATTGCACAGGCAACACACGTACATGTAACATTAAGACAAGCATTGCAAGTGCATTTGTCAAGCTTAAGATTGTTTGCATAAGAAAAAGGAAAGAAAGAAGTCACGACAGCTCCTTCCTGCCTTCTTCCATCCTTCATTCATTCCCTCTCCCTCTTTCTCTCTCCCCTCTCTCACGTGCTGGGGTAACAACGTGCTATCCCTCCCCTGCCATAACCTCTAAACCCCCCACGTCTTTACCCTTAAACATCGACCTTATGACCCGAGCCTTAAAGAGGCAAACAAGGCTGTTTGTCAGGTGCACCGAAGGTCGAAAAATCCCCTCAACCGGTAATGATTCTCGACCACACAGGCGCCCCACTTTGCTATGCAACTCGAGACGGTCCAATTAGCCGGATGGGATACTTATAGGGAATATTATATGCATCTCCTGGTCGTCAAAGGTTATTTTATCCCTTATGAGTCATCTAGGGTCATCTCAGGTACACCGAGCTGAGGTCATCAGTCATCTCAGGTACACCGAGCTGAGGTCATCAGTCATCTCAGGTACACCGAGCTGAGGTCATCAGTCATCTCAGGTACACCGAGCTGAGGTCATCAGTCATCACAGGTACACCAAGCTGAGGTCATCAGTCATCTCAGGTACACCGAGCTGAGGTCATCAGTCATCTCAGATACACCAAGCTGAGGTCATCAGTCATCTCAGGTACACCGAGCTGAGGTCATCAGTCATCTCAGGTACACCAAGCTGAGGTCATCAGTCATCTCAGGTACACCAAGCTGAGGTCATCAGTCATCTCAGGTACACCAAGCTGAGGTCATCAGTCATCTCAGGTACACCAAGCTGAGGTCATCAGTCATCTCAGGTACACCAAGCTGAGGTCATCAGTCATCTCAGGTACACCAAGCTGAGGTCATCAGTCATCTCAGGTACACCAAGCTGAGGTCATCAGTCATCACAGGTACACCAAGCTGAGGTCATCAGTCATCTCAGGTACACCGAGCTGAGGTCATCAGTCATCTCAGGTACACCAAGCTGAGGTCATCAGTCATCTCAGGTACACCAAGCTGAGGTCATCAGTCATCTCAGGTACACCAAGCTGAGGTCATCAGTCATCTCAGGTACACCAAGCTGAGGTCATCAGTCATCTCAGGTACACCAAGCTGAGGTCATCAGTCATCTCAGATACACCGAGCTGAGGTCATCAGTCATCTCAGATACACCGAGCTGAGGTCATCAGTCATCTCAGGTACACCGAGCTGAGGTCATCAGTCATCTCAGGTACACCAAGCCGAGGTCATCAGTCATCTCAGATACACCGAGCTGAGGTCATCAGTCATCTCAGGTACACCAAGCTGAGGTCATCAGTCATCTCAGGTACACCAAGCCGAGGTCATCAGTCATCTCAGATACACCGAGCTGAGGTCATCAGTCATCTCAGGTACACCGAGCTGAGGTCATCAGTCATCTCAGATACACCGAGCTGAGGTCATCGCATGCACCACGTTCAAATTGGTTGATCTTGACTCAATCAACTGAAAAGTTATGGACCAGTACATCTTTGGGGTTAATCTAAATAAAAAAGTGAGCGTGTAAATGAACACACTGAACAAGGCATGTACAACAACGGGGCACCACCAGCCACGCCATGGATTGCAACGACGCCCACTTAATGACACCCAGAAACGAAAATGCCTCGAAGCAGCCTTAATCTGCGTTTCAGATACAGGTACATAAAAAAAAGACAACTTTGTCATCTTTGAAATACTGACAAGAATCCTCCTTAAAACGACTCCCACTACTTAAAAACAAGTCACTACTGTTGCTACTATTACTATCACTACCACCAATTAGTACTACCTTCACTACTACAACCAATACCAACCTCTCCGTGTCTTTCCTTTATACACTTTCTGTATCCTTCTACTTTTTTGTATTTGGATGATAAAACTCCTCGCGAGCGAAACGTAGCTGTGATGTTTCACTCGTGCCCATTTACCTATCAATAACAACACACAGGACTCGTGTATCCTTCACTAGTGGTGTTAAGGATAGTCTCAGTGATCCTAGTGTAGTCGATAGCCTTTAAACCTGATGAACCAACCCAGTCAAGAACACTTTAATCCCTCAAATATAAGAAGCATTGGTGGTTATAATTCTAACCTTAATTTTTAAAGGGGTGGAGTGGTAAGCCAGTGGAAGGCTTCGGTCAGACGACCGAAGCTGTGGATCATATGACTAAAAACCCGCGTCAGGAACCCAGTTTTAAAGCAATATATATTCAAATCAGGTCCATCTTTATAAAACACCCTGTATATAAAGATATCTCTCAATAAAGCTGAATCCGTCTCAATAAAGCTGAATCCGTCTCAATAAAGCCGAATACGTAGCAGTACGACTAAATCCGTGGCAGTAAAACTCAATCCACCTAGCAGCAGCGTTCATACACGACTTAATTAGGCCAATTTATACAAAACAGCAATAAATGTTGATCACAGCGGAGAGAGAATAAACTTTCTTAGTGAAAAATAATCTCTAAAAGTCTCGTAAATTACATTCTCAAGGCTATATTCGCATTATTTTTTTCCTTTCCATCCGTGATTTTTTCTTCCGTGATTTTTTCTTTCCGTGATTTTTTTCTTTCCATGATTTTTTTTCTTTCCGTGATTTTTTCTTTCCGTGATTTTTACTTTGATCTTTTCTTTCCGTGATTTTTTCTTTCCGTGATTTTTTCTTTCCGTGATTTTTTCTTTCCGTGATTTTTTCTTTCCGTGATTTTTTCTTCGTAATTTTTTCTTCGTGATTTTTTCTTCGTGATTTTTTCTTCGTGATTTTTTCTTCGTGATTTTTTCTTCACAGGATTGTTTTCTAACAACGATTTTTTTTCTTTCCATGACTGTTCCTTCCCACGATTTTTTTCCTTCCATGATTTTATCTTTCAATGATTTTTTTCCTTCCATGATTTTATCTTTCAATTATTTTTTTCCTTCCATGATTTTATCTTTCAATTATTTTTTTCCTTCCATGATTTTATCTTTCAATTATTTTTTTCCTTCCATGATTTTATCTTTCAATTATTTTTTTTCCTTCCATGATTATTTCTACCGAGGATTTTTTTCTTCCCACGATTTTTTCTTTCCATTATTTTTTGCCTTGTACCAGCAAGAACAACTTGGTATAATAATCTGGAGTTCTTGAGTTCCTCATTTCAAAATAAATGTTCTCATTAGCATTATAATAATAATATTACCTTTATTCCTTTCCTTATTATAATTACCTTTATTCATTTTATTATTAATCAGTAAATATAATTATATTAAACTGCCTTTATTTTTATATTTCCGCATTTAATTATGATTATTATTATTGTTACAGTTGATGATATTCAACCCGCGTCAGGAAACAGGACGTGATGACCCACAGCTGGAGCCTTTGGTCAACTGACCGAGACCTTCCACTGGCTTACCCGTCCACCCCTTGAAAAAAGTATGCTTATAAATCAGTAACTCACTGCCTTACGGAGTAATCACTTTGGTAAATACTGACCTATCCTGGGTCGTCAGCTGTTTTCGGTCCTTGGACACCTAGCATGGGCCAGTAGGCCTGCTGCAGTGCTCCTTCTTTAAGTTCTTATAGAGGTGTAACACTCCCAGGAGTCACGTCAAGCACGTCTGTTTAAGGTGAGTGCAAGTCAGAGAAATTAAGAACGTTGGAAAGTATTCAAGATAATAGGGGAATTAATTCAAGTGGAACTCTGGAAGTGACTACAGGTAGTGACTACAGGTAGTGACTACAGGTAGTGACTACAGGTAGTGACTACAGGAAGTGACTACAGGTAGTGACTACAGGAAGTGACTACAGGAAGCAACTACAGGAAGCAACAACAGGAAAGTTAGGTAACTTTATTTACTGGCACAGGATGGACCAGTAGTGCTTCTGCAGTGCTCCTCCATTCTTATCTTATGTTCAAAAGTTGGGTAATTTTGTTTCCGAAACGTTTTGCCCACACAGTAGACTTCTTCAGTATTGTGAGGGGTGGCCAGAAGAGTAGAGGGCAGTATTACCCACAAGTACGGAGCAAACCCAACGTTTCGCCCTGTGTGGAGCTTCAAGTCACGATGACTTGATGAAGAGCGAAACGTCGTGGTTGTCGCCGCCTCCGCGGTTCAAAAATCCATCCCCCCCCCTTCCTTAGCATTATTACTATTATTATGTTTGTGGTGACAATTTAATAGGGAGGGTGGGGGAAGGTGTCTGAGTGTCCCATTAGTGGGAAACGACAGACAGTAATTGGTGTAACAACGGAGCCGGGGGAGGGGAGGGGAAGATGGGAGGGGAAGATGGGAGGGGAAGATGGGAGGGGAAGATGGGAGGGGAGGATGGGAGGGAGGATGGGAGGGAGGATGGGAGAGAAGGGGAGGGGGCTTTGGGGAATGAGGAGAGTGGGAGGGAAATATGGGATTGGATAGGAAGGGGGAATAGGGAAGGGGAGAGGGGGAAGGGAAATAGAAAGGGAAAAGCCAGGGGAGACGGGAAAGCCAGGGTTTGGGAAGCCACAAAGCCACTCGCCATGTTTACAAAACACGCAAACACTTGTAAACACATGTAAACACAACACAAACACATGTAAACACAACACAAACACATGTAAACACAACACAAACACATGTAAACACAACACAAACACATGTAAACACAACACAAACACATGTAAACACAACACAAACACATGTAAACACAACACAAACACATGTAAACACAACACAAACACATGTAAACACAACACAAACACATGTAAACACAACACAAACACATGTAAACACAACACAAACACATGTAAACACAACACAAACACATGTAAACACAACACAAACACATGTAAACACAACACAAACACATGTAAACACAACACAAACACATGTAAACACAACACAAACACATGTAAACACAACACAAACACATGTAAACACAACACAAACACATGTAAACACAACACAAACACATGTAAACACAACACAAACACATGTAAACACAACACAAACACATGTAAACACAACACAAACACATGTAAACACAACACAAACACATGTAAACACAACACAAACACATGTAAACACAACACAAACACATGTAAACACAACACAAACACATGTAAACACAACACAAACACATTAAACACAACACAAACACATGTAAACACAACACAAACACATGTAAACACAACACAAACACATAAACACAACACAAACACATGTAAACACAACACAAACACATGTAAACACAACACAAACACATGTAAACACAACACAAACACATGTAAACACAACACAAACACATGTAAACACAACACAAACACATGTAAACACAACACAAACACATGTAAACACAACACAAACACATGTAAACACAACACAAACACATGTAAACAGGTCAAAGTAAACAAAATATTGACAAGTTTGTGGACGAAACAGAAAAAGTTCTCTATGCTACATTTTTTTTCACACATTTAGTATCTTTAAAACCACTAGAAATGGGCTCCATAGGTGATTGATTAATGAGGTTTGAAGCCTATCGACTACACGAGAGGTCATTATTAAGGCTTGCTGTAATCCGTTCCCCACCAATCAAGAATACTTCTATCCCTAAAATAGGGTTTAATGTCAACTCTCACGTATATATACACAGAGATTTCTCAGTGTATATACACCGAGAAACATACACTTCTCACTGTATATACACAGAGAGATACACTTCTCGGTGTATATACCCTGTGTTGGCGCTCGAAATACGGTCTATGGTAACCCTGAGTATTTAATATAGAACAAACTCTTTTATAAATCCATAATCTAACATATCATGGAAATTTAATGTTTGCAAGTCACCGTTAGTAGGTTAACTTATATTAACCTATATCTACGCATAATTAACCGCAATGTTAATGAATGTTATGGTAATACTAACGTAATAAAGCGACACTAGTGTATACGGTTCACTGCATTTACTCATGAATTTTTTTTTGCCACTAGTGACTTCATCTGTCAAATAATAAACGTTTAATAAACGTCCCGACTTGTCCATTAATGTGTTTATCAACAACCACAGGTAACGAGTGGCATCAGTGTTGCATTGGGAGACGCGCGTTGTCGCCCAAACGCGATAAACGTTCAAGGATGAGTTGGCCAGACAGTGGTATATAAGACATACCTAACTGAGTGAGACATAGAAACCTGCAATTGTTTTACACATTGGTAGGAGTGCTGGTGCCTTCCCTTTCTGTCTCAAAACATGTAAGATATCAGGTACGTATTGCTACCTCTACTACTTACATCCAGTTCAATGTATACACACTCATCTACACTCTGAAGGAGGGGCGGGGATGCTAGGGTTTAAGGGTCATCTGAACTGTGACGTCAGCGTGCTTCTGGCAAGACAGTGACTGTATGAATGACGATGAAAGTGTTTTTCTTCTTTGTCGGATCACACTACCTCGGTGGGAGTGGAGGTTCGATCCTCCTGCCCAGCATGCCAGGAATCAGACTACACTGGCACACACAGACTATAACGACGATAATGGTATATTTCATTCAGCACCAACCCCGCAAAACCTGGTGAAGGCTCGATCCTCCGTCAAGCCACTGGATTCTCCACTTACTGTTATGACTATCTACTCGTCTCAATTACTTACCACTTCATTCAGTGACTCACTCACGTTTACTCACTAACTGGCTTCATTCTCTCTTTTTATTCTTATCAGCTCTGTTATTACGCTTTTATTCCAGTGAGTCACTACCTCTTGTCTTCTTTTTTTTATATTTATTTGTCTATCTCTTCCAGCCCTTGCAACTTAACACAGACTCACTCACTCACTCACTTCTCTCTCTCTCTCTCTCTCTCTCTCTCTCTCTCTCTCTCTCTCTTCTCTCTCTCTCTCTATTCCACCACTAAGACATTAAAAAAAATATGCAGACTTTTCTCTCACCCTAGATACTCCCTCACCCTAGATCCTCACCCTAGATGCTCCCTCACCCTAAATACAGTAAATGCTCTCACCCTAGATGTTCCCTCACCCTAAATACCCTAAATGCTCTCACCCTAGATGCTCCCTCACCCTAGATGTTTCCTCACCCTAGATACTCCCTCACCCTAGATCCTCACCCTAGATGCTCCCTCACCCTAAATTCTCTAAATGCTCTCACCCTAGATGCTCCCTCACCCTAGATGTTTCCTCACCCTAGATCCTCACCCTAGATGCTCCCTCACCCTAAATTCTCTAAATGCTCTCACCCTAGATGCTCCCTCACACTAGTTGCTCTCCTCATACAAAATCAGACTTTCAATATTACCTTCACAAAATATAAACCCATTAATATAACGCCGGATTATGTAAATAAACAAAAAAAATCCTCAAAGATTCACCAGCGATGATTAACCGGAATAAATTCGCTGTTAAAATAAAAACATGGAATGTCGTAAAAATTACGTAGTGCGCGTCATGTAAAATATGTAGGCTCAATTTCTATGCCTAGTGAAATCAAAGACACGAGTCGTCATTGGAACTATCGGAGAAATATGCAGATACGGCTAAAAGTAATTATCTCTTTCGGAAAAAAAATATATGAACGATGAGGTATTCTAAAATTACTTTCCAAGGGGGGGGGGGGGGAACGCAATCAGTGACGTGTGTCGTAACATCCGTCACAAACGAGCGATCAAACAGTAAGTGAAACAAGGGAGAGAAATGGAAAAATCGAGGTTAAAAATATTCGGAAATCCTCAGAGTTACTGTGCTGGCTACTACCCCTGGCGGACTTGTGCATCCTGTACCCCAGCTTCCACATCTTCTCATATTTCGCTCCTGATGAAGTGCCGATGCAATGTGAAAGGCCTAGAGCTTCATACAACTCCTCCCCTACTGTAGCAGTATATCAGTTATATATGCAATGGGGGAGAGAGATTTATAGGTTCCCAGACAAATTAAAGGGATCCTGAAAAGGTAGAAACGTGTTAAAACACTTTCGAACATGACTCGGGTTAAAGTTAAAGAGAAATTTAACGAATGAGAAAGTGATACAAGGAAGCTGAATACCAGAAACTAATCCACATACTATACTGCCGACGATAGTGAGTGAGAGAGAGAGAGAGAGAGAGAGAGAGAGATAGAGAGAGAGAGAGAGAGAGAGAGAGAGAGAGAGAGAGAGAGAGAGAGAGAGAGAGAGAGACTGCAAAACAAGCTTTCAAAAAATGATACACAGAGCGAAACGTCTCGGTAAAAATGCATGCAATGAAAGCTTATTCTGCAAGGTGTTTCTGCACTCACGCCAGAAACACAGGCAACACAATGAAAGAAACGGGGGGGGGGGGGGGGAAACACCTGACAACACAGGCGGCGTCATGAAGTCCAAGATATGTTAACATGTAAAAAATGGCTGTCAGGTCTGACCTTAAAAGGCCCTGGTGATTCCTTATAGTTGTAATGTATAAATGCCTTGGCATGTACTTTTTCAATATTAACTCAATATTTTTTTGGCAGTGAAATGGCCTTTTATACCTTTTTTTTTTTTTAAATGGTTGACCATGTATGGAGAAGAAATCACGAAAGTGATTTTCTTTCTTAACCCACCAGCCGTCTCCCACTGACTCAACTAAGGGAGATATGTGCAGAACATAATTTATACTTCATGCAGTACACGAAGACGACCTGGGAAATACTCCCAGGTGTAATAGACCTCGTAGCAAAATGGATATATACATTTGAAGATGAAAGGGGACGAATTTCTGCACCATTTCCAGAATCAGACGAGTGGTGATGGGTACGATGTAAGTCTGGGTAATCAGGCAGTCATCAGGGAAGCCTGGTTTCAAGCCCGACTGCAAGCCTTACTAAGTCTGACTGCAAGAGAACAACTCACAATCTTGAGTAATATAACTCTTGAAACTGGTCACAGGTATATTCTTACATTACACACACTCCCTCACCCAAGACGATCTCTCCCTCACCCAAGACGATCTCTCCCTCACCCAAGACGATCTCCCTCACCCAAGACGATCTCTCTCTCACCCAAGACGATCTCTCCCTCACCCAAGACGATCTCTCCATCACCCAAGACGATCTCTCCCTCACCCAAGACGATCTCCCTCACCCAAGACGATCTCTCCATCACCCAAGACGATCTCTCTCTCACCCAAGACGATCTCTCCCTCACCCAAGACGATCTCTCCCTCACCCAAGACGATCTCTCCCTCACCCAAGACGATCTCTCCATCACCCAAGACGATCTCTCCATCACCCAAGACGATCTCTCCATCACCCAAGTAGCTGACAAAAACAAGAATAGGGGCAAACCACAAACAAACACCGGGACAAACTGCAGCAGTGGTCAAGCAAGTCACTGCTAAAATTCAACTCCAATAAGTGCAAGTTGGGAGCGAGGTAAAACAAGACAGCTGGCAGTATATTACAGAAGCAACTACAGGTCACAGAGAGTCGAACCTGAGAAGAATTACACTTGTCGGTAACAAATTCAATCCCAACACACACACACACACACACACACACACACACACACACATACACACAAGGAGGCAGAGGAGAGGTTTGTTCCCAATGACAACATAAATAATGGGAAGACAAGAACGAGCCCTTGTTTCACCCAAAAGTGTAGGGAGGCAAAAACTAAGTGCGCTAGAGAATGGAAAAAGTACAGAAGACAAAGGACTCAGGAAAATAAAAAGATTAGTCGAAGAGCCAGAAACGAGTATACACAGATATGGAGGGAGGCCCAGCGACAGTACGAAAACGACACAGCATCGAAAGTCAAGTCTGACCCGAAGCTGTTGTATAGCCACATCAGGAGGAAGACAACAGTCAAGGACCAGGCAATAAGGTTGAGGAAGAAAGGTGGGGAGTTCACAAGAAACGACCAAGAAGTATAGAGGGGTACACCAACAAGTGTTGGATGAAATACACACAACCGAGGAGGTGAAGAAGCTGCTATGTGAACTTGGTAGCTCAAAGGTGAGTCCTCAAAGAGGGAGCAAAGATCCACTGTATGCCACTAACAAAAATCTTAAGCACATCCACTGAAACTGGGCAACTACCTGAGTTATGGAAGACGGCAAATGTAGTCCCAATTTTTAAGAAAAGAGACAGACACAAGGCATTAAACTACAGACCAGTGTCAATGACTTGTATAGTATGCAAAGTCATGGAGATTATCAGAAGAGTGGTGGAGCATCTAGAAAGGAAAGGAGCAAGCTTATAAATGACAACCAGCATGGTTTCAGGGAAGGGAAATCCTGTCTCATAAACCTACTGGAATTTTATAACAAGGTAACGGAAGTAAGACATGAGAGAGAGGGGGGAGGGTAGATTGCATTTTCTTGGACTGCAAGAATGCCTTCGACACAGTTTCTCACAAGAGATTAGTGCAAAAGCTAGACATCCAGGCACGCATAACAGGAAAGGCACTGCATGGATCAGAGAATACCTGACAGGGAGGCAACAACAAGTCATGGTACGTGACGAAGTGTCAGAGTGGGAGCCAGTGACGAGCGGGGTTCCACAGGGGTCAGTCCTAGGACTAGTGCTGTTTTTGGTATATGTGAATGACATGACGGAAGAAATGGACTCAGTGTCCCTGTTCACAGATGAGGTGAAGTTAATGAGGAGAATTAAATCGGATGAGGATCAGGCATTACTACAAAGGGACCTGAACAGGCTGCAAGCCTGGTCCAGCATCTGGCTCCTGGAATTTAATCCCACCAAATGCAAAGTCACGAAGATCGGGGACGGGCAAAGAAGACCGTAGACAGAGTATAGTCTAGGTGGTCAAAGATTGCAAACCTAACTCAAGGAAAGGTATCTTGTGGTGAGTATAATACCGAGCACATCTCCTGAGCCACACATCAACTAATTAACTGCTGCAGCACATGGGCGCCTAGAAAACCTAAGAATAGCACTCCGACACCTCAGTAAGGAATCATTCAAGACTCTGTACGTCAGGCCCATATCGGAGTATGCAGCGCCAGTTTAGAACCCACACCTGGCCAAGCACGTCAAGAAATTAGAGAAAGTGCAAAGGTTTGCAACAGGACTAGTCCCGGAGCTAAAGGGGATGTCCTACGAAGAAAGGTTAAGAGATATCGGCCTGACGACACTGGAGGACAGGAGGGTTAGGGAAGACATGATAACGATATATATAAATATTGAGAGGAATTGACAAGGTGGACAAAGACAGGATGTTCCAGAAATGGGAGACAGAAACAAGGGGTCACAATTGGAAGTTTAAGAATCAGATGAGTCAAAGGGATGTTAGGAAGTATTTCTTCAGTCATGGAGTTGTCAGGAAGTGGAATAGTCTGGAAAGTGACGTAGTGGAGGCAGGAACCATACATAGTTTTAAGACGAGGTTTGATAAAGCTCATGGAGCAGGGAGAGAGAGGACCTAGTAACGACCAGTGTAGAGGCAGGGTCAGGAGCTATGCCTCGATCCCCTGCAAACACATATAGGTGAGTACGCACACTGTATAACATCACTGGCGGATACATGACTGAAAATTTTAGGAAATACTTATAGAAAATCTTGGAGTCGCTCAAGACGGTAAGCATCAAGAAGTACAGTCCTCTTGTAAAGCATTTTTCTTCAAATTGCAAAGGCATTTGAAAGGTTCATCCAAAACTGAGCAGCACATGCCATTAAAGGCCTTTTCGCCTGACATTCAATTTTGGATTCACTTTACCAATTGCAAAAATAAATTGCAGTTATAGAGGCTCTTTACAAGGGAGTTTATTGTATGCTAAGCATTATAAGTGGTATACAATACCGATAAGTTGTTATGATCGTATGTATTCGAATGAAGAAGCCTGCTGTGCAGGCGAAACGTTTCTGCAAGAAAGATACCCAAGTGTTTTGCGTACACACACCCACACCCACCCAAACACACACCCACCCACACCCACCCAAACACACACCCACCCACACCCACCCAAACACACACCCACCCACACCCACACACACATATACACACACACACACACACACACCATCAAAGACTGGAGGTAATCAGGTCGGACGCTCCACAGGGACAAAATCGATACACTATTAGTGGCTCCCGCTTCCTCTGCTATTGTGTCTGGCTTTATTACTGACTTTATTGTGGCTTAGTCACAGTGTCTGGCTTTACTGTGGCTTAGTCACAGTGTCTGGCTTTACTGTGGCTTAGTCACAGTGTCTGGCTTTACTGTGGCTTAGTCACAGTGTCTGGCTTTACTGTGGCTTAGTTACAGTGTCTGGCTTTACTGTTTCTTAGTCACAGTGTCTGGCTTTACTGTGGCTTAGTCATTGTCTGGTTTTACTATGTCTTAATAACTGTGTTTCTGAATTGTACCTTAGTGTCCGTATTTAGTGTGGCTTAATGTCTTCAATTTATTAATGATTTTATTGTGGCTTTATGGTTGAGATATTAAGGAATATGCAGCTTATGGTGTTTTATTGAGAAGACGTTTCACCTATCAGGGTTTTACTCACTTGTCACAGCCATGGGTAGACATATATAGACTGGAAATAAATGGTGGAGAGACGTGAGGTGTTGAGATGGGCGAGTGATAATACCTGATGTAATGTGTTCAGTCGAGTGGAAACTTTGTAGTTTAAAATTTGACAAACCAATAGGCCGACTTCAGTATTGCTTCCTATTGGTTATGTAAGAGGAGTGTCATGTGTCCGGAATGACTCTGGCCAATGCCTCAGAAATTAGGAATGAGCGCTAACACTAAGCGATGGTGTTAGTGGTAGCGCTCAGAGCATATTCTAAGCTTCGATGTCACATCGTTATTCACAAAGATACTAGCTACATAAACCGTCGATCTACTTCACCGAATTTTATTTCCGAAGGTCTTAACCTTCCAATTCCAGCCCGAGACTTCATAAACGCTACTGTGTGTGAATGTAATTACTTTTCTTTTGAGGGTTCTATTTACAAGCAATCATTTGGAATGGTCATGGGTTCACCACTAAGTGAAGTCATGGTCAACCTGTATGGGGTACTATGACGAAAGGTTAAAAACGCACATCCCAATTGAGGTAACATGAGTGAGACACGTCGATGACATCGTGGTCACTGATCCAAGAAGCTTCGACCTTTTTAACATGAACTCAGAAGAACCTTCAATAAAATTTACCAGTAAAGAACATGGACAGATGCCATTTCTGGACGTTATGATCTGCAAGAACGAAGGTAAACTTCAATGTATACTGTAAACCCACTACCTGTGGGTTTGCAGTATACACTGTCTCATCACAACAAAACACAGTGTGGGACTATTATTGGTTTCTTTCCAAGGGATCGCAGGATATGTTCATCACCCATATTCTTAGAAGAACGCGAATACATTAATAAAACCTTCCAAAATTTTTATCTACAACACTCCATCACTGAGTGCAGAAGAACAGAGAAGACACTACACAATACCAGACAAGATACCAGCCACAGCAGACACACAGTTCTACCCATCAACAACATAAGCAAGAACCTCTCCAAAGCCTTAACCAAATCCAACACCAGTGTTGTCACAATCATCTCCAACACACTAAAGGACTTAGTCATAAAGAAAACAGCATCCAATGACACCACTGCTGGCGTCTACATGATACCCTGGGGAAACTGAACACGAGGATGAACGAACATACAAGTGGCTGTCAGAGAGATGACGTGAACAGCACCAGTACCATTCACCGCAACACAGTGACCCATCAGATGAACTCCCCAGCACCAAACTAGTTACCTAAGCAACAGTGTATAATAATGGTATACATTCTCACCACTACTACTGTGCCCCACCTCTTCTGTCGTCAAGATTTTCTGCGCCTCACCTTTGACAGTATACAAGTCACCATCCTGTTGCTGTATCTTCACACTGTTCCAGACTATGGAACAGAACTCTCCATGCTGAGGGACTGACACCTTCAAAACTACGTCTTCAAGGCTGATGGACTGATTGCATCGTCTTTACATTTCTACTGTTTCTGCCGCCTCCTTTATATTAGACTGATGAAACCTCATGTGTCTCACTTATCAAAGCAGACAGACGGAACTTTGCTTAGAATCTGTTCTGATCAAACCATACCACGTGCGGGGATAGAACCCGCGATCAGAGAGTCATGACTGTTCTGATCGCCATTACCTACATCACTCGGAAATCAGGTTCATTCCTAATTTCTGAAACAGTGAACAAAAACATTCTCGCCGGACAGGACACTGGTGTAACAACCTACACACAAGTGTTCAAGTCCGCCCCTACTGACTCAACACATTTTAAAACTTCCAAGTTTCCACATGACTGAACACATTACTGCAGGTGACATCACTGGCCCATCTATATACCTCACTTCTCTCCACTGTACTCACCAAGTTGTGGTTGCAGGGGTCGAGTCTCTGCAACTCTGTGTGTGTGTGTGTACTCACCTAGTTGTACTCACCTAGTTGTGGTTGCAGGGGTCGAGTCTCTGCAACTCTGTGTGTGTGTGTGTGTGTACTCACCTAGTTGTACTCACCTAGTTGTGGTTGCAGGGGTCGATACATAGCTCCTGGCCCCGCCTCTTCACTGGCCGCTACTGGGTCACTCTCCCTGCGCCATGAGCTTTATCATACCTCTTCTTAAAGCTGTGTATGGAACCTGCCTCCACTACATCGCTTCCCAAGCTATTCCACTTCCCGACTACTCTGTGACTGAAGAAATACTTCCTAACATCCCTGTGATTCATCTGAGTCTTCAACTTCCAACTGTGTCCCCTTGTTGCTGTGTCCCATCTTTGGAACATTCTGTCTCTATCAACCTTGTCAATTCCTCTCAGTATCTTATATGTCGTTATCATGTCCCCCCTATCTCTCCTGTCCTGTGTGTGTGTGTACACGTACTCACCTAATTATGGTTGCAGGGGGTCGAGTCATAGCTCCTGTGTGTGTGTGTGTGTGTACACTCACCTATTTGTGGTTGCAGGGGTCGAGTCATAGCTCCTGGCCCCGCCTCTTCACTGATTGCTACTAGGTCCTCTCTCTCCCTGCTCCATGAGCTTTATCAAACCTCGTTTTAAAACTATGTATGGTTCCTGCCTCCACTACGTGTGTGTGTGTGTGTGTAACGAAACACTTCGAAATGTTCCGGCCCCGCCAGGAATTGAACCCGGGCCCTCCGTGCGTGAAGCAAGAGCGCTAGCCACCATGCCATCGGGGCGCGCGCGCGCGCGTGTGTGTGTGTGTGTACTCACCTATTTGTACTCACCTATTTGTGGTTGCAGGGGTCGAGTCATAGCTCCTGGCCCCGCCTCTTCACTGATTGCTACTAGGTCCTCTCTCTCCCTGCTCCATGAGCTTTATCAAACCTAGTCTTAAAACTATGTATGGTTCCTGCCTCCACTATGTCGCTTTCCAAGCTATTCCACTTCCTGACAACTCTATGACTGAAGAAATACTTCCTAACATCCCTTTGACTCATAGGAGTCTTCAACTTCCAATTGTGACCCCTTGTTTCTGTGTCCCCTCTCTGGAACATCTTGTCTCTGTCCACCTTATCTATTCCTCGCAGTATTTTATATGTCGTTATCATGTCTCCCCTAACCCTCCTGTCCTCTAGTGTCGTCAGGCCGATTTCCCTTAACCTTTCTTCGTAGGACAATCCCCTTAGCTCTGGGACTAGTCTTGTTGCAAACCTTTGCACTTTCTCTAATTTCTTGACGTGCTTGACCAGGTGTGGGTTCCAAACTGGTGCTGCATACTCCAGTATGGGCCTGACGTATATGGTATACAGAGTCTTGAATGATTCCTTAGTGAGGTATTGGAACTCTATTCTTAGGTTTGCCAGCCGCCCGTATGCTGCAGCAGTTATCTGATTGATGTGTGCCTCAGGAGATGTGCTCGGTATTATACTCACCCCAAGATCTTTTTCTTTGAGTGAGGTTTGCAGTCTTTGGCCACCTAGACTATACTCTGTCTGCGGTCTTCTTTGCCCTTCCCCGATATTCATGACTTTACATTTGGCAGGGTTAAATTCAAGGAGCCAGTTACTGGACCAGGCTTGCAGCCTGTCCAGGTCTCTTTGTATTCCTGCCTGATCCTCGACTGATTTGATTCTTCTCATTAACTTCACATCATCTGCAAACAGGGACACTTCTGAGTCTAACCCTTCCGTTATGTCATTCACATATACCAAAAACAGTACAGGTCCTAGGACTGACCCTTGTGGAACTCCACTCGTCACAGGTGCCCACTCTGGGAGTGTGTGTGTGTGTGTGTGTGTGTGTGTGTGTGTGTGTGTGTGAGCTTTATTTACTCATCTCTGTGAGAACTGATGAAATCCCCGATGGACGAAACGTCTTCTAAATAAAATAAAATATTTCTACAGTTTTCTTATTATGTCCTTGTAATGTACTGGTAGTCACTGGTGGGCGAAACGTCTACAATAAAGATACCCAGATGTTGCACATGTGTCTAATTCATCACCTTGTTGGTACTGAATACCACCCATACACAGCTGCACAATTAATTACATTTCTCCAGAACCAAACTACGCAGTCTTATTAACATATCTATCGGACTATATACACCACTGATACACATTTATTAGTTGCGTCTGGTTCTATTACTGCTTTTATTATCTAATTGCAGCATTCCGTGCAGGAGATGCAGTGAATCTTACGGTGGTGAGAGAAATGTAGAGCTTGAACCTACGAGTACACCAATACACCTGTGGGAAGGCTGGTGCCACAGCGTGCCTCGCCCACCGCGGGATGCGCTCCCATGTCACGAACCGAGGCGGGAGCAGCGGATGAACTATGCGAGCGGACGACGCCAAAACCAAAGGCAGGATCAAAACAAGGTTACGTCCACCCGCCCCGCCCGGACCCGTCACTCACTTGTTTACAATCGTGTCATTACGATTTCCCTAATCACGATTTCTTGTATTAAAGTTCTTAAGAACTACTACCCCCCCCCCCTATACCTGACCTCGCCTCTATGACCCGTCTCCTCACCCCACCGGAACTTTCTCGTGACCCCACCAGTGACCTGTGACCTTCGAGTTTGACCTCAAGGTGCTCTCCATTTTCACTGGTTGGTTATAGGGGTTTTAAATTACACGAGGCTGCATGTACTGCCACAGCCTGGTTGATCAGGTCCTGATCCACCGGGAGGCCTGGTCATGGACCGGGCCGCGGGGGCGTTGACCCCCCCGGAACACCCTCCAAGTAGACTTCAGGTATACCCATACTTGCTTTAGTTACAATAATTCCCTCCCTGACTCATTCATCCAGTATCCCTCATCACCCAGTTCCTTCTGCTCTCTACATCATCACCTCTGCATGCGACTGAAGAAGTCTGCAGAGCGGGCGAAACGTTTCAACAAAGATATCTCAACTTACTCATCCACTTATCAGTACCTTTACTATGAAGATCAATAATACTTCCATATACGATACATCATTCATCAGAAGACTTCCGGGGGATATACGACACCCTCGCCCACAACACCCTCACCCACAACTCCCCCACACATACTCCCTCCCACCTCCACAACTCCCCTAGCCAGGCAGACTGTCAATATTATTGCTCCACGTCAAGCTATCCCTCACACTCCAGAAGATTTCTAAATTAGATAAACCAGCTTGAACCAACATTGCTCGTAATTAAAAATAACATATTGAATTTGAACTGGCAGAGGAAAAAGGAAAATATTGTGTCTGCGTGTTCTGTATTGTTCTCGTGTGTTCTGTATTGTCCTCGTGTTCTGTATTGTTCTCGTGTTCTGTATTGTTCTCGTGTGTTCTGTATTGTCCTCGTGTTCTGTATTGTTCTCGTGTGTTCTGTATTGTTCTCGTGTTCTGTATTGTTCTCGTGTGTTCTGTATTGTTCTCGTGTGTTCTGTATTGTTCTCGTGTGTTCTGTATTGTTCTCGTGTGTACTGTATTGTTCTCGTGTGTACTGTATTGTTCTCGTGTGTACTGTATTGTTCTTGTGTGTACTGTATTGTTCTCGTGTGTACTGTATTGTTCTCGTGTGTACTGTATTGTTCTCGTGTGTACTGTATTGTTCTCGTGTGTTCTGTATTGTTCTCGTGTGTTCTGTATTGTTCTCGTGTGTACTGTATTGTTCTCGTGTGTACTGTATTGTTCTCGTGTGTACTGTATTGTTCTCGTGTGTACTGTATTGTTCTCGTGTGTACTGTATTGTTCTCGTGTGTACTGTATTGTTCTCGTGTGTTCTGTATTGTTCTCGTGTGTTCTGTATTGTTCTCGTGTGTACTGTATTGTTCTAGTGTGTACTGTATTGTTCTCGTGTGTACTGCATTGTTCTCGTGTGTACTGTATTGTTCTTGTGTGTTCTGTATTGTTCTCGTGTGTTCTGTATTGTTCTCGTGTGTTCTGTATTGTTCTCGTGTGTTCTGTATTGTTCTCGTGTGTACTGTATTGTTCTCGTGTGTACTGTATTGTTCTCGTGTGTACTGTATTGTTCTCGTGTGTACTGTATTGTTCTTGTGTGTACTGTATTGTTCTTGTGTGTACTGTATTGTTCTTGTGTGTACTGTATTGTTCTTGTGTGTTCTGTATTGTCCTTGTGTGTACTGTATTGTCCTTGTGTGTACTGTATTGTCCTTGTGTGTACTGTATTGTCCTTGTGTGTACTGTATTGTCCTTGTGTGTACTGTAATGTTCTTGTGTGTACTGTATTGTTCTTGTGTGTACTGTATTGTTCTTGTGTGTACTGTATTGTTCTTGTGTGTACTGTATTGTTCTTGTGTGTACTGTATTGTCCTTGTGTGTACTGTATTGTTCTTGTGTGTACTGTATTGTTCTTGTGTGTACTGTATTGTTCTTGTGTGTACTGTATTGTTCTTGTGTGTACTGTATTGTCCTTGTGTGTACTGTATTGTTCTTGTGTGTACTGTATTGTTCTTGTGTGTTCTGTATTGTTCTTGTGTGTACTATATTGTTCTTGTGTGTACTGTATTGTTCTTGTGTGTACTGTATTGTTCTCGTGTGTTCTGTATTGTTCTCGTGTGTTCTGTATTGTTCTCGTGTGTTCTGTATTGTTCTCGTGTGTTCTGTATTGTTCTCGTGTGTTCTGTATTGTTTTCGTGTGTACTGTATTGTTCTCGTGTGTACTGTATTGTTCTTGTGTGTTCTGTATTGTTCTCGTGTGTTCTGTATTGTTCTCGTGTGTTCTGTATTGTTCTCGTGTGTTCTGTATTGTCCTCGTGTGTTCTGTATTGTCCTCGTGCGTTCTGTATTTTTCTCGTGTGTTCTGTATTGTCCTTGTGTGTTCTGTATTGTCCTTGTGTGTTCTGTATTTTATGTCAATTGGCCTGTTTTGCGTGTGCGTACTCACCTATATGTAGTTGAAAGGGTCGAGTCTCAGCTCCTAGCCCCGCCTCTTCACTGGTCGCTACTAGGTTCACCCTCTCTCCTGGCTTCGAGAGCCTTATTATACCTCTTAAAGCTATTTACGGATCTTGCCTCTACTACTTCATTCTCCAAGTCGTTTCACTTCCTGACTGCTCTAAGACTGAAGACATACTTCCTAACATCCCTGTGATTCATCTGTGTCATTGAACAATCTGTCCCTGTAAACCCTATTTAAATTCCTCTCAGTATTTTTGTCAGTACTGTAATGTAGTATTTCAGTTATAATCGTTACTGATTCACCGCCTCCCTACGTGAATCACTGACCGTTAGGTGACTAATGCTGACCTAGCATGGCGTCATGAGCCGTGCCCTCCAGGCACTGCCCTCAGTTCAGTTCTAGACGAGACATAGGAAAGGAGACAGGACAGGCTCTTAGCGCCCTCCTTATTTTACAACTACATTATTATAAGTTACCAGCCATCCTTCGTGTGTTTATACCCAAATCCATCAATCGAACCCCACACGACATTTTATATGTTGTTAACATATCACCCCTAGTACATTTCCTGTAGTGTTATCAGGTTTGTTCTCTTAAACTCTCTCCTCATAGAACACACCGCTTAGCTCCGAGACTAGTCTCGTTGCAAATCTCTGCACTTTCTCCAATTTCGTGACACGCTTAACCAGATGTGGGTTCCATACTGGTGCTGCGTATTCCAATATGGGCCAGATGTACACTGTGGCAAACTACTCCTTACTGCAGCAATTATCAGGTTGATGTACACCTCAGGTAATATATTAGGTACAATACTCACCCCAAGGTCCTCCTTCTCGAATGAGGTTTGCAGATTATGCCCCCGAGACTGTACCCTATCCGCGGTCTTCTTTGTCCTTCCCCAAACTTTGTTACTTTTCACTTGCTGGAGTTCAATTCTAGCAGTCGCTTTTGTTAGGCCAGACCTGCATCCTAGCCAGGTCCATCTGAAATCTTTCATGGTACTTATCTTTTTGTAGTCTCGTCAGTCTTGCATCATCTGTGAGCAAGGACACCTCTGCCACTATTTTTTCCGTCATGTCATTCAAGTACTATATAGGAAATAGTACCAGATCTAGTACTGATCCTTGTTGAACCCCACTCGTCACAGGCACCCATTCCAACGTCTCTTCACAGACACTCATTCTTTCCTTCCTGTTAGGTATATACCTTGATCCATTAGAGTGGTATCCCTGTTTTTCCTGCCTCTTCTAGGTTTTGTCCCAAGTTCTATCTTCTGCTACCTTATCAAAGAACTGCAGTAGGTTTGTGAGACAAGATTTACCATATCTAAATCCATACTGGCTGTCAAGTGTGAACCCACTACTTTCTAGGTGCTCTGCCACTCTTCTCCTGATAATAACAAGTTTACATTCACTGGTTTGTCAGCGTTAAGCTACAAACCAGTGTAGCTTTCTTACAAATTGGGACTCCATTTGCTGTCTTCCACACCTCCGGCAGTTGCCCTGTGTCGATTGACGTGTTGAAGGTCGTTGGTGGAGGCGCGCACAGTACCTCTGCTCCCTCTCTCAGAATCCACAGCGAGATATCCGTTCCCACTACCTTCCAGGTATCTAACTCACTTAATAACTTCTAGCTCTTCTGCTCAATTCCTTGTATTCCCGAGTTATTTGTATAGAGTTCAGTGATGTTACCTAGAAATGTGTCATAGACCCAACCCATGCATCTAAGAGCACGTTTTGAGAAATATCTCTTCCTATAATATATATTACACATATACAAAGAGGTACTTTTCACAACGTTGGTTTGTTTGCAATCATGTCATTACGATTTCGTGAGTCTTGTTAAGAATGTAATTGAAGATCGTTAAAAACAAGACGTCATAATAACGCGACTACGTTATTTTTTATATCATAGGAAATCTTCTTGATGTACACTCGATCGCTGTTACAATCACAGAAAATACTCCACAGTTACGGAAGTTCCTAGCCTTGTGTAACACTCTTAGAACTGGTTAATTTTGGTAAATCTGCATTAGCCCAACACAGAAATATACACAGACAAGTCCACCATCATTATATTACTGGTATGTAATACCGAGAAGCAGCTGAATGAGAGACACACACATGTGCAACACCTGGGTATCGTTAACAAGATCATCATCTATCAAGGATTGAGGGTCCGATTACTTCAGCTTCCACTGTCTCCAGTTCATAATCTCTACTAAATTGAAACAAAAGCGAAACGTCAAACATAGCGTCCCCCTAGGTGTTACCCATGTATGTCAAGTTGACCAACATCCACAGAGTTGGGAACCCAACATTGTGAGTAACGACAGATGGACTTGCGAAGGTTCTGCTGAACCGGAGAGTTTTGGGGGTTCAAACTATCTGTAAGTAACTAAGCGAGAATTTACTCACTCTAGTGCCGGTTACTCCTTCCATCTGGGGACCTCCTCATTACTTACCTTAAACACCTGTAAAAGTAAAAGAAATCCTCTTAATACCTAATACCTTAATAAATATAAATAAATATAAATAAATAAATATATATATATATATATATAAATATATATATATATATATATATATATATATATATATATATATATATATATATATATATATATATATATATATATATATATATATATATATAATATATATCTTCATCATGTTAATAACAGAGGACCTGAAGAGTGAAACGTACCTGTAATAAATATCTCGTGAGTGAAAAAAAATATATATATATATATAATAAGATCACAGTAAACAGGTGATATCACAATATGCAGAATAACCACTGTGAGGGAGGTGAGTGAGGCTTTGTTACAGAGAGAGAGAGAGAGAGAGAGAGAGAGAGAGAGAGAGAGAGAGAGAGAGAGAGAGAAGACAAGCTTTCCAAAGTGAGAGTGGCTTTCCCGACACAAGGGGAACACTATACCATGGTCTTCGATGATAAACAATGGTGGCCCTGGACCACTGTCTCTCACAGACAATACGCCACTATTCATACCTACGCCTCGCAATCAACCCACAACACGTGTGGCAACGCAACATTATGCAATACTGTTACGCCAATGAGGAAGGGAAAAAATCCGACCTAAACCCACTTACTCAAAAACACTTTTACAACGTATACCAACAAAATAATTAACATGGTAAAAGCAAAAAAATAATTCCTCTCTTCTGTAGCCCCCTGCTGTAGTTCCCTGTTGTAGCCCCAAGCTGTACTTCTCTGTAGTTGACTACTGTAGTTCTCTGCTGTAGTTCCCTCCCGTAGTTTCATGCTGTACTTCCCTGCTATAGTTTCCTGCTTTAGTTCTCTGTTGTAGAACTCTGTAGTTCCCTGCTGTAGGTTCTCTCCCGTAGTTCCTTGCCGTAGATCTCTCTAGTTCTCGACTGTAGTTCTCTACTGTAGCTCACTGCTGTAGCTCACTGCTGACTCGACCCAAAGAGGTTGATGGACTCGACCCAAAGAGGTTGATGGACTCGACCCAAAGAGGTTGATGGACTCGACCCAAAGAGGTTGATGGACTCGACCCAAAGAGGTTGATGGACTCGACCCAAAGAGGTTGATGGACTCGACCCAAAGAGGTTGATGGACTCGACCCAAAGAGGTTGATGGACTCGACCCAAAGAGGTTGATGGACTCGACCCAAAGAGGTTGATGGACTCGACCCAAAGAGGTTGATGGACTCGACCCAAAGAGGTTGATGGACTCGACCCAAAGAGGTTGATGGACTCGACCCAAAGAGGTTGATGGACTCGACCCAAAGAGGTTGATGGACTCGACCCAAAGAGGTTGATGGACTCGACCCAAAGAGGTTGATGGACTCGACCCAAAGAGGTTGATGGACTCGACCCAAAGAGGTTGATGGACTCGACCCAAAGAGGTTGATGGACTCGACCCAAAGAGGTTGATGGACTCGACCCAAAGAGGTTGATGGACTCGACCCAAAGAGGTTGATGGACTCGACCCAAAGAGGTTGATGGACTCGACCCAAAGAGGTTGATGGACTCGACCCAAAGAGGTTGATGGACTCGACCCAAAGAGGTTGATGGACTCGACCCAAAGAGGTTGATGGACTCGACCCAAAGAGGTTGATGGACTCGACCCAAAGAGGTTGATGGACTCGACCCAAAGAGGTTGATGGACTCGACCCAAAGAGGTTGATGGACTCGACCCAAAGAGGTTGATGGACTCGACCCAAAGAGGTTGATGGACTCGACCCAAAGAGGTTGATGGACTCGACCCAAAGAGGTTGATGGACTCGACCCAAAGAGGTTGATGGACTCGACCCAAAGAGGTTGATGGACTCGACCCAAAGAGGTTGATGGACTCGACCCAAAGAGGTTGATGGACTCGACCCAAAGAGGTCTCAAATGTTTCCTGGAAATCATACACAAAACACACACAAACACACACACACTATACACAACAGGCCATGTGTATCGACAAGAGCGAGCTGCTGACAATTTGTAACTAGACACACACAAAAAAGCCAAGTGTCTACAGACACTTGGCCTTTTGCTCTCTCCATGCTTCCTCTCACAATCTCCTCTCTCTTTCCTCCCCCCTTCACCCCTCCTCCATACAGACTACAGGAACAGTACTGTCACATTCCACAGTGTTTGTTTGGTGAAGTATCAGCAGCAGAGGAGAAAAAACAAAATCTACCAGAAGCAGCAAAATACCAGATCTACCAGCAGCAGAAACAACTAAGTTTATCGCTACCAGACGACCAAATCAACTACAACCAGCACAAAACGACAATCTACCACAACCATTACAAAACGACAATCTACCACAACCAGCACAAAACGACAATCTACCTCAACCAGCACAAAACAACAATCTACCACAACCAGCACAAAACGACAATCTACCACAACCAGCACAAAACGACAATCTACCACAACCAGCACAAAACGACAATCTACCACAACCAGCACAAAACTACAATCTACCACAACCAGCACAAAACTACAATCTACCACAACCAGCACAAAACGACAATCTACCACAACCAGCACAAAACGACAATCTACCACAACCAGCACAAAACGACAATCTACCACAACCAGCACAAAACGACAATCTACCACAACCAGCACAAAACGACAATCTACCACAACCAGCACAAAACGACAATCTACCACAACCAGCACAAAACGACAATCTACCACAACCAGCACAAAACGACAATCTACCACAACCAGCACAAAACGACAATCTACCACAACCAGCACAAAACGACAATCTACCACAACCAGCACAAAACGACAATCTACCACAACCAACACAAAACGACAATCTACCACAACCAACACAAAACGACAATCTACCACAACCAACACAAAACGACAATCTACCACAACCAGCACAAAACGACAATCTACCACAACCAGCACAAAACAACAATCTACCACAACCAGCACAAAACGACAATCTACCACAACCAGCACAAAACAACAATCTACCACAACCAGCACAAAACTACAATCTACCACAACCAGCACAAAACGACAATCTACCACAACCAGCACAAAACAACAATCTACCACAACCAGCACAAAACGACAATCTACCACAACCAGCACAAGACGACAATCTACCACAACCAGCACAAAACGACAATCTACCACAACCAGCACAAAACTACAATCTACCACAACCAGCACAAAACGACAATCTACCAGAACCAGCACAAAACAACAATCTACCACAACCAGCACAAAACAACAATCTACCACAACCAGCACAAAACGACAATCTACCACAACCAGCACAAAACGACAATCTACCAGAACCAGCACAAAACAACAATCTACCAGAACCAGCACAAAACGACAATCTACCAGAACCAGCACAAAACAACAATCTACCAGAACCAGCACAAAACAACAATCTACCACAACCAGCACAAAACGACAATCTACCACAACCAGCACAAAACGACTAAATCTACCACAACCAACACAAAACGACAATCTACCACAACCAGCACAAAACGACAATCTACCACAACCAGCACAGACTAAATCTACCACAACCAGCACAAAACGACAATCTACCACAACCAGCACAAAACGACAATCTACCACAACCAGCACAAAACGACTAAATCTACCACAACCAGCACAAAAACACTAAATCTACCTCAACCAGCACAAAACGACAATCTACCACAACCAGCACAAAACGACTAAATCTACCACAACCAGCACATAAAGACTAAATCTACCACAACCAGCACAAAACGACAATCTACCACAACCAGCACAAAACGACAATCTACCACAACCAGCACAAAAAGACTAAATCTACCACAACCAGCACAAAACGACAATCTACCACAACCAGCACAAAACGACAATCTACCACAACCAGCACAAAACGACAATCAACCACAACCATCACAAAACGACAATCAACCACAATCAGCACAAAACGACAATCTACCACAACCAGCACAAAACGACAATCTACCACAACCAGCACAAAACGACAATCAACCACAACCAGCACAAAACAACAATCTACCACAACCAGCACAAAACGACTAAATCTACCACAACTAGCACAAAACGACAATCTACCACAACCAGCACAAAACGACAATCTACCACAACCAGCACAAAACGACAATCTACCACAACCAGCACAAAACTACTAAATCTACCACAACCAGCACAAAACGACAATCTACCACAACCAGCACAATATCCATAAGTTCAATATAAGGAGTCAATTAAAGTGGTTCAGCACTGCAACTTTTAATCATCCTCAGTGAAAGTTGCTTTTGTTAGGGAAGGGGAAGTTGCTTAAAACACCCAGTATAAAGTGATCCTTCATTGACGTTTCGCCCACACACTGGGGTTCCTCAAATGACTTAAAGCCTACTTGTGTCGCCGAAACGTCAATAAAGGATCATATACTGCATTTATCTCTATTTTTACCATCTTTTCTTAGATTTAGAAGATATTTTTCGTACAAACGCTAGTAATTCAGGTATTTCATGGTTAAATTAGGTAAGGTTCATCAGGAAACAAGACTTGTGTTTCCTGACGCGGGTCTTAAGTCATATGACGACCCACAGCTGGAGCTTTTGGTCATCTGACCGAGGCCTTCCACTGGCTTACCCGTCCACCCCTTTAAAAATTATGGTAAAGACTATAACCAGTGTCTCAGTCATTGACATCGTACGATATCTTATGACCTACCAGGCATTTAAACCACAGTACAGGTGGGGATCGAACTCATGGCATTTGTTTTTTAAGTTTCCAACGTGAGGACTCGAACCGCCAGTCTTTAAATCGCATTCTGAATCAGCAAGATGAAAAGCCGCTCCCGTTAAACGTCTTAAGAAACTGAAAAGATTGAACCATGTATAAACAGAGACATCTTGTGATAATAACCATAATTTTTAAAGGGGTGGAGGGGTAAGCCAATGGAAGGCCTCAGTCAGATGACCAAAAGCTCCAGCTGCGGGTCATCATATGACAGACCCACGTCAGGAAACACTTAATTTTTCCATTTAAATTGCTGTATTTTGGGTTAAAAATACATTATTTTTTTAGTCAAACTGTCTTATCTTCCATGAAATTTCATGAACTTTTCATATTTATGTTCAGAATTGTAGTGAAATGTCACATTTAGAAGTACTGAAAAGTATACTTGCTTACACTTCTAGATGACTCTCAAAATCTTAATACCACGACTTCAAACCACGGACCGGGTGGAGTTTAAACCTATGGCTTGCGCACTGACCTGGAATTTAACGACTCGCTCGCCATGCATTCAAATCCCATCCGTTCCGTGGTCAGTTCTGGATATTTATTACACGAGACAGTTTCGCCACGAGTGGCTTTAGCAGTCCTCTGAGGACTGATAAAGGCACTCGTAGAGAAACGCTGCCTTTAATAAAAATGTAGAAGTATACACGAGTGTCCCTGTACACGAGTGTCCCTGTACACGAGTGTCCCTGTACACGAGTGTTCCTGTACACGAGTGTTCCTGTACACGTGTCCCTGTACACGAGTGTTCCTGTACACGAGTGTCCCTGTACACGAGTGTCCCTGTACACGAGTGTTCCTGTACACGAGTGTCCCTGTACACGAGTGTCCCTGTACACGAGTGTTCCTGTACACGAGTGTTCCTGTACACGAGTGCTCCTGTACACAAGTGTCCTTGTACACGAGTGTCCCTGTACACGAGTGTCCCTGTACACGAGTGTTCCTGTACACGAGTGTCCCTGTACACGAGTGTCCCTGTACACGAGTGTCCCTGTACACGTGTGTTCCTGTACACGAGTGTCCCTGTACACGAGTGTCCCTGTACACGAGTGTCCCTGTACACGAGTGTCCCTGTACACGAGTGTCCCTGTACACGAGTGTCCCTGTACACGAGTGTCCCTGTACACGAGTGTCAACACCATAGAATCATACAAGATTTTATGGTAGAGTTTTCTTGGAACTTATTTACTCTGTGTAGAGCTTTACTGATACAATGTTTTTGCTTTGTTAAGTTTTATTGGTACAGCATTTAGTTCTGTAGAGCTTTATTCAATCTGGTCTTCAACCTGCATTATGCCTTCAAGAGACGCCTCTTATCCATCTTTCTCAATTCTCTTTTTTTATTATCTATATATCCACCGTTCAATAAACTACTCTTCCCCCTCTCTCCTCTTACATTTCTTTCAGCTTTCTCTCTCTCTCCTCTCCCAGTTTCCTTTCCCTCTCCTCTTCCAACCCTTCCTCCTTCCATCTACTTCTCTCCCCACTACCTCCAGCCTCTCCTCCTCCAACCTCCAGCCTCTCCTCCAACCTCCAGCCTCTCCTCCACCTCCAGCCTCCAGCCTCTCATCCAACCTCCAGCCTCTCCTCTCCAACCTCCAGCCTCTCCTCTCCAACCTCCAGCCTCTCCTCCCCCTCCAACCTCCAGCCTCTCTACCTCTCTGCTGAACCTTAGAGGTTAACGACTTTGTGGATTAGCATACCCTTGCCCCGCCGACACTTTTTATTTATGCTAGGTGCCAACTCAAGAGGAAAAGAGGCCAGAAATTCGACCTTCAAAGAGCAGCCAGCCCGCACAAACACCTGATTGAATATTTGGGCCAATTTCCTTCATAGAAAATGGGAGGCGGATGCCTCTTATGGATTTTCCTGTTCTTGTGAGAGGTGTGTGTAGTGAGTTGAGGGGATGTGATGATTCTGACATGTATTTGTGGCTTTGGTTGTTGTTGTTGTAGTTGTCTGGTCGTTGGTTGTGTGGTCGTTGTGGCTTTGGTTGTGTGGTTGAAGTGGCTTTGGTGGTGTTTGTGATGCACTGAGCGAGTGTTACTTCTCATGAAAGGGAAAGGGGTGTCGAGTCACATGTTCTGGTATACCAGCAGAGGTGGCAGGCAACAGCGGCAACTTAAATGACCTCAACATTGGACTGATAAAGTCACAGGTCGGTGAAACGCTTTCGAAATAAAGATACGCCTATGTTGTACATGTCTGGTGCATCTTAGCTCCTGGCCCCTGCTGCCCCTAGCCAGGAAAAACAACCATTCCTCACGACCACTAACACCTAAGATGTAACATACGCTCAGACACATCACGTTCACATATGACACACATCACTGTCACATATGACACACATCACTGTCACATATGACACATCACTGTCACATATGACACGCAACTCTGACCGTTTCTCTTGGCTAATGAGCAAACCAGCGACACCATCTGAACTGAGCTAAGGTAGGAAAACAGCTCTCAAGCTTGTAAATGAACTGTTGCCCTGAGTGTCAAACAAGCTACCTAAACTAGGTTCCAGTGCTGGTTATCACTGAGGGAGATGTACCCCTGATCGCTACATAATTTCACCCACTGCTACACTATCGATAAAAGTTTGAAGACGATCGGAACAGGCATTCTCAAGTCACCACTAGAGCAAGAAACTAATGAAAAAAATAGGTGAAATAATAAGAGGTATTTTCCTTCAGTCGATACCTAACTATTGCAGTAAAGTTTATATTTAAACATCTATTCCTGAACAAAATGGTCTTTAAAAAGGTTACTCATTAAAGGTCGCCTTTAAGAGTTCTTTATATTAAAAATCTGTTAATAAAAGCTTCTCTTGGCTTTAATGAAGTCTTGAGATGCTGCTTTGTGTCTATAAGTCTGCCTGGGGAGGAAGAGGGAAGAGGGGGGAAGAGAGAGAGAGAGAGAGAGAGAGAGAGAGAGAGAGAGCAGAGCCCCATCTCATCTGCGACTGCTTGACAGAGTAGAGAACAGAGCAAGACGTCTCATCTCTCGCCTGGATCATCCTGGATAGATCTGTCACTTCAGCAGAACCTTCAACACAGGAGGGATGTGGGTGGCCTTACTGTTATGTACAAGACCAACATTGTCAAAGTACCACACTTGGCTCCACTTCGAGGACAGCAAGAAGCAAGCTTCTATACCACAAGACGGGCAGCAAGCAGCAACTTCACTCTGGCTGTACCCTTCTCCAGAACATCACTATCTGAGATCTTTTATTCCCAGGATGACTCGAGTTTGGAACATGTTCGTACAGCATAATAATATCAACGAGATAAAGTCAGTTGATCAAATGAAAATGCTGACCCACAGATGGCTCCAACTTCATCCTGTTCCCTACTTGTATGTTTCATAACAATAAAAATACTTTCAAATGAGCTGATGTAGGTAACAGCTCTTAGCTTGTCAATAAAGTTAGGAACCTTAACCTAGTCAAACCCTGTTAAAAAAAAGAGCAGTCAAAGACAGACAGCCAGAAAGACAAACAGCGACAGAATGAGAGAAAGGAAAGGCCTAGAGAAAAGAGAGGAGGAGGGAAAGAGAGGGAGCCAGAGACTGCAAGGAGATGTGCATCAAAGTCCTATAGACAGAAAAAGCAAGAGTCAGAGAGCCAGAAACAAGGAGACAGCCAGTGCCAGCTAGAGAAAACTCCTCACCTGGAACAAACTTCTCACACTCTCCATCGTAAGTCAGTCTACATTTACAGGCTGTTGCTTAGTACAAGTGTATCCTGGCAGCAGTGTAGCCTGGCAGCAGTGTATACTGACAGCAGTGTAGCCTGGCAGCAGTGTAGCCTGGCAGCAGTGTAGCCTGGCAGAAGTGTATCCTGGCAGCAGTGTAGCCTGGCAGCAGTGTATCCTGGCAGCAGTGTAGCCTGGCAGCAGTGTAGCCTGGCAGCAGTGTATCCTGGCAGCAGTGTAGCCTGGCAGCAGTGTAGCCTGGCAGCAGTGTAGCCTGGCAGAAGTGTATCCTGGCAGCAGTGTAGCCTGGCAGCAGTGTATCCTGGCAGCAGTGTATCCTGGCAGCAGTGTATCCTGGCAGCAGTGTAGCCTGGCAGCAGTGTATCCTGGCAGCAGTGTATCCTGGCAGCAGTGTAGCCTGGCAGCAGTGTATCCTGTCAGCAGTGTATCCTGTCAGCAGTGTAGCCTGGCAGCAGTGTATCCTGGCAGCAGTGTATCCTGTCAGCAGTATATCCTGTCAGCAGTGTAGCCTGGCAGCAGTGTATCCTGACAGCAGTGTATCCTGGCAGAAGTGTATCCTGGCAGAAGTGTATCCTGACAGCAGTGTATCCTGACAGCAGTGTATCCTGGCAGCAGTGTATCCTGGCAGAAGTGTATCCTAACAGTGTTACACAACTGACACGCTGGATATCCACACTAGTGTAAACATACTTTACAGTGTATGCTTCCACGTATACATGAATGAAGATATCCATACACATATACAGTGCATGTATAGGAAAATACACTAATATTAATGTATAATGTACAATCATCGTGTATGATCATCCGTATTAACGTGAAATCACGATTAACATACATTTCCACGCATGAGTTTAAATGTGTATGATTTTGTGTGTGTGTCTGTATGAAAGTGCATACATCTTGCAAGGTTGCAAAATGTTCTTTATCTGTCTGAAGAGGAGGTGGGAGTGGGTGGGGTGTGGGTGGATGGGAGGAGGGATTAGTGGGGATGGATGGGTATGGAGGTGGGTGGGTGGGATGGATAAAAGGTCGCCAAGACGTAGCAGGAAATGGGCGTGAGGATGAAGGCGTGGGCGTGGTAGCAGCTGATTGGACATGAGGGCGCCAGACGTCGCCTAGACCCTGTGTGTGTGTGTGTGAGAGAGAGAGAGAGAGAGAGAGAGAGAGAGAGAGAGAGAGAGAGAGAGAGAGAGAGAGAGAGAGAGAGAGAGAGAGAGAGAGAGAGAGAGAGAGAGAGAGAGAGAGAGAGAGAGAGAGAGAGAGAGAGAGAGAGTGTGTGTGTGTGTGTGTGTGTGTGTGTGTGTGTGTGTGTGTGTGTCGCTAGTTGTCAAAGGCACTTGTCGATAGACACTTGGGCCTGTCATGTGCCCGCTCACCTGTATGTGGTTGTAGGGGTCGAGTCTCAGCTCCTGGCCCCGCCTCTTTGTCGATAGCCTTATCGTACCTCTTCTTAAAATTACGTATAATTCGTGCCTCTACACGCCACTGTCCAGGACCAACATCCCTGTGACTCGTCCGTGTTTTTTAACTTCCAGTTTTGTCGATAGCCTTATCGTACCTCTTCTTAAAATTACGTATAATTCGTGCCTCTACACGCCACTGTCCAGGACCAACATCCCTGTGACTCGTCCGTGTTTTTTAACTTCCAGTTTTGCCCTCGTGTACCTGTTTCCTGCCTCTCAAACAATGTGTCCTTGCCCACCATATCAATTCCTTGGTATTTTGGAAGTCCTTATGTCACTCCCAGTTCCATCCTTTCTCATTAGGTTTAACTCTTAAATTTAGTCTCTCACACCCCTTAGTCTTGTTTCGAACCTTTGCACTTTCTCCAGTTTCTTGACATGCTTCATCAGGTTAGGGCTCTATGCTGGTGCTGCATACTCCAATATGGCCCCTGGTATATGCTGTATACATTGTCGTGAAGGATTCCTTGCTTAGGCTCTTGAAAGCTTATGTTATGTTGCCATACTCCCGTTTGGCGGGGAATTAAGTTGATGTGCGTCTCCATCGATGTGCTTGGTATAATGCTCACCCCGAGGTCTTTGAGTGAGGTTTGCAGCCTTTATCCACCCCCCTCCTTCCTTGTACTCTGTACTCTGAGGCCTTTGCCTGTTCCCAAACTTCAGAACTTTGCATTTGCTGGGGTTGAATTCTAATAGGCACTCATCGGACCAGAGCTGAAGCCTGTCCAGATCCATGAGTAGTCTTCCCTGGTCCTCGCCTGTTTGTATTCTGTAAACAGGGATATTTCTGACTCTGCAAGAAATAATACCAGCCCAGATATAGATCCTTGTGGAATCCCACTCGTCACATGCACTCATTGCGACATCTCTTTTCAGACAATCACTCGTTCTTTCCTTCCTGTTAAGCATAATTTGATCCATTGTAGCGCTGTCTGTTATCCCTGCCTTCTCCGCTAGCTTTTGTCCCAGTCTATTGTGTGGTACTGTAACAAAAGCATTATTACAGTACAAAAATAATCGGTCTACTCAGTCTCATTCTCTCTCTCTCTCTCACTTCATTTATGTTACCTTCTTGAAGAACATTTAAGTTTGTGAGAAAGGATTTGCTATCCCTAAAGTCTTGCCGGGTGTTATTCATGAACCTGCTCCTCTCCAGGGGCTCCACCACGCTTCTGATAACCTTCACCATAACCTAAGCATGCCAGTGATATAGGTTTGCTTCAATGCTACTGTTCTATCCCCTGTCTTTAATACAAGGACTACATTTGTTGTCTTCCTAACCACCGGCAGTTGCCCTGACTTGAAGATGGTGGCTCTCACAGTGTTTCCGCTCTGTTAGTTTGACGGATTGTGAAGGACCTGCCTAGTATGGGCCAACAGGCCTGCTGCAGTGTTCCTCCTTTCTTTAACTTTTTGTTTAGTCCTTTGGCTCTGGTAATGTCCCGAGACTACCAAATTTTTTGCTCATCTCTTCACAGACTTCCTGGACATTTCTTTTGAGGTGTGTTCGTGCTGTCTTCAGCCTGACTGCCTGGTCCTATACTACCGTCTTCCTCCTGATGTGGCTATATAACTCTCGTCGGATTTGGCTTCTTTCTAAGCTATGTCATTCTCAAGTTGTCACTGAGCCTCTCTTCTTACTCGTGTTTCTGGCTCTTCTCCTTCCTCGTATCGTGCCTTCCATATTTTTCTCATCCTCTAGGAGTTTTGGCTCTGCTTCTCTGCACCTCTGGGTGAACCATGGGCTCACTCTGTTTTTGCCACTGTTTCTTCTGCTCCTGGGTATGAATTTCTCCTCTGCCTACTGGCACTTGCCAGCTAAACACTCCATTATTCAATTCGCTGTCTTCCCTTCTCCACTACCCTTCCTTCAGTCAGGAATTGCCTCATCCCTGCGTAGTCTCCTGGGTTAAAATTCGATGTTTCTCTTCCTTCCCGTGGTGTCTCTTTCTTTCTGTTTATTTTTACGAGGCATTCGAAACAAGCACAGAGGGGAGGAGCATCTCATATTCAATACCTCCCTACGTCAGAATCACTGACGATGAATACAAGGTCCAAGCTTTCTGGGTCATCCTCTCTGGGTTCCTGACATGTTGGCCAGGGATACCAACATGTCTCCGTGTGGCTCTAGGTTCTCTGTTTATTTCCTTGTGGTTAAAGTTTCCCACGATCAGCAGCTTTGCATTGCTCATGTGGACTTTTCTGGCTACCTCCGCTAGTATTTGCCTGTGTGTGTGTGTGTGTGTGTGTGTGTAATTTTTAGAAAGACATTCCTAATTTCAATGCATTTCTTCATTACCATAACTCACCATTCAATGAAGGGGTGAAGCCTTGAAGGATGAATGATCCAAAGAACTGAAGCTATCCTTCCCTTCCTTAAATCAAACCTAGTTACATAAAATTTCCCAGGTGTTGTATTACTTCCAAGATTTCAGAACTTCCCCGTGAAAATAATAATTATAACAATTTTCTTACCAGGAGACAAGGATGGCCTATGTCCATACTGACTATGCCCTGAAGTATTGTGTACCTCGTGACTAATCCTCCGCTGGTTCTTTGTCTTACATTCAATCGTCTATCGTTTTACCCACATTCAACGAAGTTTTAAATACAATTAAGAACATAAGAAAGGAGGAACACTGCAGCAGGCCTGTTGGCCCATACTAGGCAGGTCCTTCACAACCCATCCCAACGGTTACCTCAGTTATTGAAACTAAAACCTTGGGTAGCTTCAAATTTAGGTTAGATAAATACATGAGTGAGAGGGGTTGAATATGAGTGGGACTTGCACTTGAGTAAACACGGTTATCAAAGCAAATATTTTTGGTAGTGGGTTTGAGAAGGACCTGTCTAGTGTGGGCGAGTAGGCCTGCTGCAGTGTTCCTTCTTTATGTTCTTATACCACACTGTATCAAGAGTACTGTAACATCAGTGAAGACTTGTCTAGAGTGCTCCGTTCTTAGCTACCTGAGATTGTGATGATGGGTTCCCTCGACTACAAGCAGCTATGTCTCCAACTTAAGGAAGAATTAACGGAAGCAAGAAGAGAAATTCAACGACTGAAGGGTATGTGGATCATCCCTGGAACAATGTCGCCGATGATCGGACCAACGAAGGGATGCTAGTCGGAACTGAAGGGACGAAGCTGAAGATGAAGAAGGTCCAGGAGACTGCTGTGAAAACCAGCAACTCCATTTCCTTGTTATCAGACGAATGTGAATCAACCACCCATGATCATCCAACAAAGACAATTGTTAACGACACAGTGAAGCCAGCCAGTGAAGACATCCCAGCGAAGAGCATCTCTACTAAGACCGTCGAGAACGTCATGCACACCGCCAGTCGAGGTAAGAACATTGTATTAGTTGGGGAAATGTGTTCTCTATTTAATGACTATTTTTTGTCAGTCTTTACACAAGACGTAGTAAATGACATTCCAGAAATTAACAATTATTCAGTTTCTGAAGAATTCAAATTAACTAATATTACAGTCGCGAGGGATATGGTTATCAAACAGATATAAAAACTGAAACAAAATAAGTCCCCGGGACCCGACGAGTTGTTTTCCAGGGTACTTAAAGAATGCAAGATGGAACTTAGTCAGCCATTAACGAGTGTGTTTAAAACCTCCATCCTAACTTGTGTCGTGCCAGAGATGTGGAAGATAGCTAATGTGGTTCCTATATTCAAATCAGGGGATAAGTGCATTTCCTCAAATTACCGTCCAATAAGCCTGACGTCTATAGTAGGCAAATTAAAATCAATTATTAGAAGTCATCTTGAAGAGCATAATTTGATTATGCTCCTTAAGAACCATGCTTGTACTTTGCTCTGTGAAGACGTCTCTAGTGTGCTCTCCGTTCTTAGTTACCTGAGATTGGATGATGGCTTCCCTCGACTACGGGCAGCTATATCTCCAACTTAAGGCAGAATTAACGGAAGCACGAGAAATTCAACGACTGAAGGGTATGTGCAAGGATTATCCCTGGAACAATGTCGCCGATGATCGGACCAACAAATGGATGCTAGTCAGATCTGAAGGGACGAAGCTGAAAATGAAGGTCCAGGAGACTGCTGTGAAAACTAGCAACTCCATTTCCTTGTTATCAGACGAATGTGAATCGACCACCCATGATCATCCAACAAAGACAATTGTTAACAACACAGTGAAGCCAGCCAGTGAAGACATCCCAGCGAAGACCATCTCTACTAACACTGTCGAGAACGTCATGCACACCACCAGTCGAGGTAAGAACATTGTTTTAGTTGGGGACAGTAAGATTAAGTTTATGGATAGGGCTTTTTGTCTTAGGGATACGAAGAAGAGACAGAGGGTGTGTTTTCCTGGGGTTGGGATGAATAATATTGTTAGCCGTCTAGACGACATCATGAGAGGTAATGGGAGCAATCCTATTATTTGTCTCAGTGCTGGAGGCAACGATGTTGGCAGACGTAGGAGTGAGGACCTGACTAGCAGGTATAGGTCAGCAATAGACAAAATTAGGAAGGGTGGGAACCCTGTCATATGTGGTATTTTGCCAAGGAGAGGAATTGGAAATGAATGTTTGTCTAGGGCAATTGGTGTCAATTGCTGGTTGGACAAATACTGTAAGGAAAATGCATTGACAACTGGGACCTCTTCTATGGCAGAAATTACATATATGACAGGGATGGGGTTCACTTATCTAGGTCTGGGGTGGGGGCACTGGCCAATGCAGTGGAGGGAGCTGTTAGGGCTTTAAACTAGAAATAGTGGTATAGGTTTTGGGGGAAATACAGTGAAGTCTCAGCGTAGTAATATTATGAATTCTAGGGGAACTAGTAATAGGCAGAATGAGGTGGATATTGGAAAGTGGCACTAGGTGACAAGGACAGTAATAGGTATAGTGAAAAAACAGAAATGAGCAGGAAGGATAAAGAGAAAGGAGGGCCTTTTAAACATATATTCTACAAATATTCGTAGTTCTAGGAATAAGATGGACGAGTTGAGATTAGTTTCTAGTGCAGGTAACATTGATGTATTTGCCATAACTGAGACATGGTTTAATAGGAAAAATCAGGATATGCCTGCTGAATGTCACATTCTGGGTTTTAAATTGTTCCAAGTAGACAGAAGTATCGGGAAGGGGGGTGGGGTGACACTGTATGTCCGAGATCGCTTGAACTGTTGCATAAAAACAGGTATAGTCTGAAATAACACATACAGAGTCTGTCTGGATAGAATTTTCAGAAATTGATTTTAGGTGATATACTGTCTCCCAAACTTAGATAGGGACCAATCGAGACTACTATGGGAGGAAATTGTTAAGGCCACAAGGCATGATAATATAGTAATTCTAGGGGACTTCAACTTTAGTCAGATTGATTGGAATTTCTTGACTGGGAATTTAGAATCTAACGACTTCTTTGAAGTAGTTCAGGATTGTTTTTTGAAGCAGTTTGTGACAGAACCTACAAGGGGAAATAACCTGCTTGACTTGTTTCTGGCCAACAATGAAACCCTTGTTAATTTAGAAATTACAGAGGAACTCGGCACAAGCGACCACAAATCAATTACCTTTAGCACTGAATGGAAGTATTATAGTAGGGATAACTCAGTAACGGTCCCAGATTTTCTCTTAGCAGATTACAATGGGCTTAGAGAACACTTATCATCTGTGGACTGGGGTAACAAAGATCTATCAATATGACAGCTTTCTGAACACTATACATGCTGCCCAAAGAACATTTATCCCATATAAAGAAATTAGATCGAATAGAAATGACCCAAAATGGATGAATAGGCTCAAATATCTTGTAGGGCAGAAGAAAATTTTTTATAAGAGCATCTTATGAATCAGTATATTGACATTAAGGGTGCCACGAATGTTTTAATTTTTTTGTGTGTCCAATTTCAATGAAATTTTTACTGTGATTTAAGCAGCATTTGAAACCTACACACTGTGCTTGTAGTGACTTTTTGCCTTAAAAGATATAAAAAAATAAATAGTGCCCTATTCTATAGGGCATAAAACTCTCCCTTCTCTACAAAAGTGGTAAGACGTACAATGTTGTAGTTGACATCAAATGAAAGATAAAGGGCTAGATAATCTTTATTTCAAAGTCGTTTGAGCAAAATAAAAAATGTTGAATTTTCTTTTTTAAAGACTTTTTTGGGAGAAAAAAAATCAATAAAAACAAAACAGTAAAAACTATCGCAAATCCCCCCTGAAACTGAATATAACTATCATTCCTCAATAATGTGTGCAAAAATCATGACACTCCTATAAATACTTTTCGGATGTTGATGCGGATGTAAGAAATTGTGCGGATGTGGATATCCGATACATCACTATTATACATATACTCTATGGTCATGGCGTGCCAAATCTCAGCACGTTGCACACCTCCATTCATGTTGACAGCCCTCAGGCGACTGAGCCACTATCACTCCCTGCACTTGAATGGAGTCCTCAGAGAAGTTGCCAGGTAGTGTATTTAGAATAAAACAATCATAAAAATCGTAATTTTTGGAGTAAAAAAAAAAACACGAATTAGCATCATGTCCTCTTAATGACAGCAAGGAATTTTTTTTTTTTGGAAAAACATACTTAGAAATGTGATAGAAACAAGCTGATTGCATTAACATGTTACCAGAATTATGCACTTTTTTTCGGTAAGAAAACATTTTATTCCCACAGGACCACCAAATCCTGCAAGAATGACGCAGCCAGCAGGGCTAGCCGTTTTACCGTCATCCAAGGACATACAGTGGTGCGGGAGCTAAGCTAATTTCATTCTCCTCCCTGTTTAGTGTACTAACCCCGCTGGCTGCGTCATTCTTGTAGGATCTGGTGGTCCTGTGGGTTAAAGCATCATGTGGTTCTCGCTCACCATGAGGCGGGCCAGTACAACATGGGTTCGAGTCCTTGGCTAGCACAGTGTTGTTATTGATCAATACCGTTCGTTCGTGGTTAATATATATATATATATATATATATATATATATATATATATATATATATATATATATATATATATATATATATATATATATATCGTGCCGATTAGGTAAAACTGGTCAATTAGCAAGAACTCTTCTAAAATTAAGTCCTTTCTAAAATTTTCTCTTATACGTCTAAAGATATATTTTTTCATTTATGTTAATGTAATAATTTATAATTTTGTACCAAGAGAAACTTTGAAAACCTACCTAACCTTATTACAACAAGCGCAATTTAATTTAGCCTAACCCAACTAAATATATTTTAGATACGTTAACATTAATTTAATAATAAACAAACACAATGAAATATATTTTTTCGTTATGTTCAGAATGATTTTGGCGAAATTATTGCATACACAAATTTTCACTTGTCTTATATGGCAAGGTGAGCCTTGCTATTTAAGCCAAAATCGCAAGTTTTACCTAATCGGCACGACATATATATATATATATATTATATATATATATATATATATATATATATATATATATATATATATATATATATATATATATATATATATATATATACCATTAGTGTATAACTTTTAAATATTTTAAAATATATACAAACTAGCAAATGCACCACGGATTTTCACATTTAGTATCACAAACATTTCTCGCTTTTGAAAAAAAAACGAAATTCGCAGCTTTTCATTCTATTTATTTTCTATAATATTTAGATTTTTTTTCTAGTAAATACAAAAATGTCAAATCTATTTCATTCTTTTTTTCCAATTATTTTTTTGTTAATTTCTCTCTCATGATAGTTTTTTATGGAGTCCCTGACTCTGTTTTAGGTCTTATTTCCAGCTGTTATATTGTTACTTCATGACTAAATATGAACCAAGAGGACGGAAATGAGTAATGACGGTCGGGAAAATTTTTTAGGCGGGGGCCAGGAGCCAAGCCTCGACCGCAGCAATCATAAAACGGCGAGTGCAAGTCGTTATGAACGTATATACGTACGTACTTGGGTACACACGCAGGAACATACGCGCGCGCAGGCAGGACTACAAAGAGACCTGGACAGGCTGCAAGCCTGGTCCAGTAACTGGCTCCTTGAATTTAACCCTGCCAAATGTAAAGTCATGAATATCGGGGAAGGGCAAAGAAGACCGCAGACAGAGTATAGTCTAGGTGGCCAAAGACTGCAAGCCTCACTCAAAGAAAAAGATCTTGGGGTGAGTATAATACCGAGCACATCTCCTGAGGCACACATCAATCAGATAACTGCTGCAGCATACGGGCGGCTGGCAAACCTAAGAATAGCGTTCCAATACCTCACTAAGGAATCATTCAAGACTCTGTATACCATATACGTCAGGCCCATACTGGAGTATGCAGCACCGGTTTGGAACCCACACCTGGTCAAGCACGTCAAGAAATTAGAGAAAGTGCAAAGGTTTGCAACAAGACTAGTCCCAGAGCTAAGGGGATTGTCCTACGAAGAAAGGTTAAGGGAAATCGGCCTGACGACACTAGAGGACAGGAGGGTTAGGGGAGACATGATAACGACATATAAAATACTGCGAGGAATAGATAAGGTGGACAGAGACGAGATGTTCCAGAGGGGACACAGAAACAAGGGGTCATAATTGGAAGTTGAAGACTCCTATGAGTCAAAGGGATGTTAGGAAGTATTTCTTCAGTCATAGAGTTGTCAGGAAGTGGGAAAGCTTGGAAAGCACATAGTGGAGGCAGGAACCAAATAGTTTTAAGACTAGGTTTGATAAAGCTCATGGAGCAGGGAGAGAGAGGACCTAGTAGCAATCGAAGAGGCGGGGCCAGGAGCCAGACTGACCCCCGCAACCACAAATAGGGGAGTACAAATAGGTGAGACACACACACAAACACATGCACACAAACACACACAAGTGCGCGCACACATACACAGAACACACGCGCGCGTGCACGCACACAAAACACACGCACACAAAACACACGCACACAAAGCCCCACGCACACAAACAAAACCCGCGCGCCACACACACAAAACACGCAAACAAAACCCACACGCACACA
>WNWK01007054.1:0-98326 GCA_009830355.1 Cherax destructor
TTATTTTTTTTATTATTTTGGTTTGTAATACCAACATGCACAGCATTTTAATACACTTTTCGGAGTTCAGATGTTGAGTTCACCCTTACTGTCTTTAGCCCTCAGTTTTCCCAAAGACTTTTTTGACAGGAAAAAATTAAACATGGAGGTCCCAGTGTATAGCTTTATTTTCAACTATACCATACCAAGCCACTCTGAGAGAGGAAAATAATGAAAAATGAACTCTGCTTATTATTTTTGATAAACTACTTAATACTTCCACAGTAGAAATGTTTGCAGATATTTATAGTTTTATTTTAATATGTAAACAATGCTATTAACCCTTTGACTGTTTTGGTTGTAGTATATACGTCTAAGTGTTTTTGACGTACAGTGGACCCTCGGTTAAAATACCCGGAAATCATACAAAATGTGAAAATACTTTAGTGCATGTGGAAGGTTTTTGGGGGTCTGAAATAGACTAACCTACGTGACATTATTTCTAAGGACCAAATTGTTGAATGGCACTTGACAGGCTTCTCAATGAATTTTGTCCGAGGGTCCACTGTATATATTAAATTCTAGAGGCTTCAAATGAAGCAGGAAAGCTGGTAGGTCCACATGCTGTGTGGTCAGTGTGCGCAGTATAAAAAAATCCTGCAGCACGCAGTGCATATTGAGAAAAAAAAAAACCTGACCATGTTCTTGGATTAAAACACCGACTTTGAGGTGTATTTTCGTTTTCTTGGTCTGATTTGATAGAATGGAAGACAGAAATAGGACCTTGAAATTGAGCTCAAAGTAGCGGAAATGTTTGATTTTTGCCGATGTTCATGAGAAAAAATGACGCCATTGCCCAATAAGTGTCCAACAGCCATTCTAATATGCAATCACAATGGGTTGACATTATTTATACAATTATTACAATAATGCAGTTGTCTGCATAACAGTAAATCTTTTATTTTTTGTGTGAATAAAAATTCAAAATAGAAAGCAAGAGTGCCATGAATATCTACATTGTTCATTCTGGACCCTATTTTGAAATTGGCATCTTTTTTAATTTGCATGAAATTGTCCAAATTGCCAATTTCTGACCACTTTATTGGGTAGTTGAAATGGGTAAATGGGCGGTTTTTATACTCAATCGATAGAATAAATGGAGTTCTAAAGAAATAGCTATGAATTTGGTCGACTGGAACAATGGAATTGGTCGAAAATGGACTCAAAGTGGGCAAAATCACCATGCAAAATTCCAAGATCGTTACCGAAGCAAAATTTCCCGTAAGTTTTCCATCAAATTTTGTACTTTTGGTGTCATTCCCATCGGGAAAAGATTCTCTATCATTTCATAAGAACAAATATTTTTTTTTTTTAAATTCTTCGACACTGAGAGCAAGTTTGTGAACAGGGGTCTCGACAGTCAAAGGGTTAAGATCCTTATACTGTACTCCTTTTCTTTAAGTTGCATATTCTTTGAGATTGTACTAGTTTACTTAACCCTTTCAGGGTCCAAGGCCATTTTTGGAAGGGGTGTGCCAGTATCCAAGAATTTAAAAAAAATTGCTTATTTTTTCTTATGAAATGGTAGAGAATCTTTTTCGAAGGTAATAAAACAAAAAGTACAAATTTGATTGAAAATTGACAAAATTATGCTCTGTGAATTTTGATGTGTCAGCGATATTTACGCATCGGCAATTTTGCCGAATTTGACTCCCATTTAACCCTTAAACTGTCCACACGTAGATATACGTTCACCTGCGACTGCCCCGAATATTTTGAAAAAAAAATTTTTTTTTTTTTTTTTTTTTAAATGAAGAGCGTATTTTTATAAATTGGATAGGCTAAAAAAAATTTAGAGCCAGTACTTACCGAGATATAAGCCCGGTTGGTGCTAAATGATGTGGTGTCGGCAACATGGAGCACTGCGCTTGCAGAAACAATAAACATTTATCGTTTTTTTTTTTTTTTCAATTTTTTCCATTTTCTGTTGTTTTCATGCTATGATAATGTTTTGATGCAGATCTTTTCATATCATTGCCAATTCTTGTTTAGACACAAATGTTTGGTACTGAATTAGTAATCATACTGTCACTAAACAACGTTCACACTGATAAATGAATTTGTACACCTGGTTCAATCACTTACTATTGTTTACATATATATACAAGGTATTTACAGGTCCCATTTATGTTTCTAGAAGTCCACCACTGTATGATACTCTAAGAAGCATGGATTCATACAGAGTGCCACTCCACATTGCTGACACGTGTATCGGTGTCTTTCCACTTGGGGTCGCTGTTTACTGTAAGCACACAACACACTTTTTCTGAGAGTACTTCTTCTTTGGAGTAGATGGTAATGGTATCAGGCAGTGACAGTTAGGGATTATTCGGTTGGGCACTTCCCCTTCTGGTTGTGGAGGACAGGTCGCTGTTGTGGAGTGACAGGTCGCTGTTGTGGGGTTGCAGGTCGCTGTGGAGTGGCAGGTATAGGTGTGGTACCATACTTTCCGCTATCTGCTTGATGACATTTAGGTGAATTCCCCATATCGTTGTCGCTCCCGTCTTTATTTCGTACATGTTGAAGGCATTGAGCATTGCAATGTCAACAAGGTGGAAAAACAATTTTATATACCACTTGTGACTCCTACGCACACTATTACAATATTGCAGTTTAATTACGAGAATATGGCAAACCCGATTTCTACTGTTATTCTAAGGGAATACTTCTCATAACCAATATTGCAATACCGTAACAATATAATAAAGGGTTTTTGTCCGGGGTATAAAATAAATACAGAGACAATAGCTTATAAAAAAAAAGCTTGAGTATGATCTTTGGTACAATAGATAAGCGTAATATTTTGTACTATAAGTTAACAATAAGCATTGTTATAATTATACATTAATAGACTTTAATGTCAACGACTATTATAGACAACATACTGGTGTCACACTAGACACAACATACTGGTGTCACACTAGACAACATACTTTAACCGTGTCACACAAAACACAACTCAGTGACAACCACGTTATCATGACCCCACCAACAACGTGTCCATGACACTACCTTTCTTGTCGTCATGACACTAACATCTCTGTGTCCGCAGACACCCTTGTCTCTGTGTTATGAACTTTCTTCACAGTGTCACACACACTTTCTGTCACAGGACGCCCTCCATGTCACCTGGCACACCTTCTCTACCGTGTCACACAAGACACCCTTTTTCTTTGTCATAACACTCTTCTTCTCAAACACTTTTCTCTGTGTCATAACGCCATCGCTGTAATTTCCTTTTGAATAGGGTCCACAAGACTCAATGACAGTCACATGGCCATAATGTAATGTGGTGCGTCCATCAAAGCTGGGAAGGAGACTGAGTCAAGTATGGCAAGCTGGATACAATCACTGATGCCATCCACAGCTCAAACCATACTGCAGTAGTGGACCAAGTTGGAATACCACGTTCCTCCCAAGTCGTGGATCATACTACAGGAGAGTAGTAAGGCTAGATACCACGCTGCTCAATCGTTGTGGATCATACTGACTTTATGCCAGGTTCCACCCCCTGACATAAACTATGGTGACGTCTCACCGGGCGCTGCAGCCCAGTAATACTGGACGTGTAGTGCCCAAATGGTCCGTCAACCATTCAACCCAATTACCTTGTTCAGGGGTTCGCAACACACACAGTCAACAAAGCCTATCATCATGTCACACTTGTTGACTAGTCGCATATTGTTTGTATAGTCGATGACAACAGCTGGCTTTTCAATAGGTTAATTGTTGAGCCTGCTCAGTCTGTCTGTCTGTACCATCTCGTTTCTGTGGATGGTTGACAGCAATGTCACGTCCCGTTTGTCATGCCATGACAGTGCCATGATGATATTAGCATGAAACGCCTGCACTACACTTCCTCCAGTGAACTTTGGCATGTGTTTTCTATTTCTTCTCACTGTTCCACATATATCAGTATTGTTCACACATAGGAAATCAGCGAGCATAGGGCTTGTGTACCAGTTGTCTGTAAACAATGTATGACCCTTGCCAAGGTATGGCTGCATCATCTTGCGAACAACATCACCGGAAATGTCCAACATGCGCCTGGTATCATCGAGTGTATTTTTACCTGTGTAGATAATGACATCCAACACAAGACCAGTCTCACAGTCACACAAAACAAACATTTTTATACCAAAGCGATTACGTTTGCTTGGTATATATTGTTTGAATGACAGTCGTCCCTTGAACAGAACCAAGGACTCATCAACAACAATGTTTTTGAATGGATAAAAGTAGGCACTGAATTTTTGCTTGAGATACATAAACAATTCCCGGATTTTGTAGAGGAGGTCATTTCGGTTTGGTGTATTCCTGTCAGAGAAATGCAACATTCTTAGCAACAGAAGGAATCTGTTGCAGGGAAGGAGGTCACGAAAGACTGGAGTGCTAATGAAGCAGTCTGTGGACCAGTAGTTTGCTATATTGTTCTTATATGTATGTGGCATAAGCATGACAGTGCCAAGGAATAAATACATTTCAGCCACAGTTGAAAGGATGTGGCACGAATGGTGTATGTTCAGTCCAATTCCATTCACGATCAGCTGGCGCAGGGTGGGCCTGTGGCATGGGACGTGGGGGAGCAGGAGGAGGGACAGGAGTGGGGCCAGCACATGGTTGAGAGGGTGCCGCGTGGTCCTTTGTCTGTCCACACACGGCGCCATGTGGTCCAGGCATTGTGCCACCCACCACTTCTTCCTCCATCCCAGCATACTCTCCTTCATTATCACTATCACTGTCAGTGGCAGGGGTTTTGGAACGTGACCTGCTAAGACCCTTGCCTCTGACTGCATATGGCACACTGCCTGAATGTAGGTTATGACACCCAAAAGTACGTTTCACTGGGGAATAATGATAATCACTGTCACTCGACGAATCGTCTATGGGCATAAAATCGATTTCATCATCGTCACTTATATCACTTTCACTATCGTCACCATAACACATGGAAAATGATAATTTCCTCTTGCGGAGTTGCCTTTGGGTAGCAACACTAGTAACCCCAGAGGTGCTGGGCTGAGGGTCTGTGGCCACACTGGCCACACCAGATGTGCTGGGCTGAGGGTCTGGTATGGTCACACTGTCCACACTGGTCACCCCAGAGGTGATGGGCTGAGGGTCATCTGGGTTCTCATCAATAGTTTCACTAATTCCTTGATTATTAGTGGCTATATCACTGTCTAATCCACTAATCTTGCGTTCTGTTTCACTTTCCGGGAATAGTAGAGTGTTAATACGACGAGGCGTGAGTGAATCACGGGGGTTTGCCATGATGTTTACCCAAGATGGAGCTGAAACTAACTGGGGCTACCATGCGGTACCCTGGCGTCCCCGATTTTTTTCATACTGCGCACACTGAGTGCGCAGACCCATTCTCTCATGTCTAGGTGACTCAGGCCTATCGTGCTAAATTTGAACGAATGTAAAATAAAACGTAGATCTACGTTCGGGGCAGTATGCACGTGAACGTATATCTACGTGTGGACAGTTTAAGGGTTAAGGCCAATTACATTATTCCAGTCGAGCAAATTCTTAGTTATTTCACTAGTATTACTTCTATTCTATCGATTGAGCACAAGAAATCGCCCAGTCAACTGTTTCAACTACAAAATAAAGTGATTGGAAATTGATAATTTAGCCAATTTAACTCAAAGTTCAAAATATTCCAATTTCAAAATAGGGTGCAGAATAAACAATGCAGACATTCCTGCCCCTAAACTAACATTTCCTCTGTTCATTAGTTACTTTTTCAGTCTTTACAAATGAATTCCAGTTTGATTTTTTATTCAAACCAAAAAATGGAAGATTTACTGTTATGCAATATTGTAATAATTGTACAAATAATATCACCACATTTGTGAACATATATTAGACCCACCAGCTGGTGCGTATTAGACATGTGAGGTCATTTGTTTACTCTTCAACATCGGCAAAAATTTAACATTTCCGCTACTTTGAGCTCAGTTTCAAGCCATTTCCAGTACTAAAACCAATCAAAATCATCTCTATATCTGTAATATATCTTCCATTCTATCAAATGAGACCAAGAAATCGCAAATACAACTATAAAAATTATACGAAAAACACTGCAAAGTTGCTGTTTTAATCAAAAATTACGGTTTCAGGTTTTTTTCTCATGCACTGTGTGCTGCAGGATTTGTTTTATGTGATGCACACTTACCACATAGATGTATTCTCTCATATCTAGGCCCAAATTTACCGCTCAAAGCTTATCTGAGTGAGCTGAGCTCATAACGTAGACCTACGGTTTGGACCCAGAACTCAATGCCATAGAACTACGGCACGGACCCTGAAAGGGTTAATACAAAATACAGTGGAACCTCTACTTACTAGTTTAATCCATTCTGTGACCTTGCTCATATGCTGAGTCAATTTTCCTCATTTAAATTAATTGAAATGCAATTAATCCGTTCTGGCTCTCAGGAGGCTCGACAAGATACTTCAATATTTCGCTAATATCAACTCTTTGGCTTATTTATCTATCAAAGTTCATCTAATATGACATAATAAACAATATAAATAACATAGAAACCTGATATATACTCTAGAATGATTAAAATATTTCATTACGTATGTGGCTATGTAGTGATGCCGATGGCGGACGAGAGTTTGTCTGGAGACAGGACAAAATACTCCTTCAATATTTTGCTATTACGTATCAACTGTATGACTTATTTATCTATCAAAATTCATCTAATATGACATAAACAATATAAATAACAGAAACCTGATACATATACAGTCAACCCTCTGTTTTCGTGCTTAATCCGTTCCTGAGGGATCGACTAAAACTGAAACACATGAAAACTGAAACCATTTTCCCCATAGAAATAATGGAAATTCAATTAATCCATTCCAGAAACCCAGAAGTTTGAAAAAAAAAAATTGGGGAGGGCCTTAAAGATAGATTTACATGCACAAATGAATGAACTCAATGTGACACTTACCTTTATTGAAGACTGATGTTGCTGGATGGAAGAGAGGGAGGAGGGGAGAGGGAAGAGACCCTAATTTTTGGAAGGGGAATCCCCCTCCATAAGGACTCCAGGTACCAAGTCCTCATCTGGGGTCACTTCCCTTCTTTGTCTTTTACTGGAACTAGGACCAGCTTGTGAGTCACTGCACACCTGTGGCAGTAAATATCTGTTCAGAGAGCTCTGTGTCTGGCATCTCTTTAAAATGTCCCTAAAATGGGAAAAGAGATTGTCATTGAACATGTTGATGAGACGGATTGCAACATCTTTGTCAGAGTGATGTTCCTCCACAAATGAATACACCCTACTCCACATTGCACAACTCTCCTTAATCTTTGAAGAAGGCACCTTACATCTCTCTTTCTCCTTCATTGAAGCAATTTCCTGAGATCTGCTTTGATGGTGTTGCAGCTCAAGCTCTTGCAGCTCTTCAGTGGTTAGATCTTCATTGTGATCCTCCACCAACTCTTCCACATCCTGGCTACTCACATCCAACCCCATGCAATTCCCCAATGCCACAATACTTTCCACAACTTCCATAGGCTCCTCAGGGTCAGCCCCAAACCCTTCAAAATCCCTCTCTTTGACAGAATCTGGCCACAACTTTCTCCAAGCAGAGTTCATCGTCCTGGAAGTCACTCCCTGCCAAATTTTATTGAAGTGATCCTTCCAGAGTCATTGGTCACATCAAAGCACCTTTGAAACATTGCTTTGGTGTACAGTTTTTTGAAGTTTGCAATGACCTGCTGGTCCATGGGCAGGATGAGAGGAGTGGTGTTAGGAGGCAAGAACTTCACTGTTACAAATTTGAAATCCTTAGACATTTGGTCTTCCAAGTCTTGAGGATGAGCAGGAGCATTGTCCATTACCAGGAGGCACTTGAGCCCCAATTTATTGTCCAATAGATATTTCTTCACACTGGGGCCAAACACTTGATTAAACCATTCCAGGAAAATTTCCCTAGTGACCCATGCCTTAGGATTAGACTTCCACATCACACACAATTTACTCTTGTCAACACTGTACAGTGGACACCCAAGTTTCGTAAACCCCGGAAATCGTGCTTTTATGTAAGTATAATATTGTAAGTGCTTTTGTAAGTGTATTTTTGGGGGTCTGAAATAGACTAACCTACGTGACATTATTTCTTAAGGACGTAAATTCGTTCGGTAATGGCACTTGAGCAGGCTTCTGGAATGAAGTTTTTACGAAACTCGGGGTCCACTATATTTCTTGAACACTTTGGGAGTGTCAGAGTGATACACCAGTAAAGGCTTCACTTTGAAATCCCCACTAGCGTTACCACACAACATGAGAGTTAGCCTGTCTTTCATAGGCTTGTGTCCTGGCATTGCCTTTTCCTCCTGCGTGATGTAGGTATTCCTTGGCATTTTCTACCAAAAGAGGCCTGTTTTGTCACAATTAAACACTTGTTGGGGTTTGAAATTTTCAGCCTCTATATATTCTTTAAAGTCGCGCACAAATTTTTCAGCCCTTTGTTTATCTGAAGTGGCACCCTCACCATGCCTTACAATACTGTGTATGCCACTTCTCTTCTTGAATTTTTCGAACCAGCCTTTGCTGGCCTTAAATTCATCAACATCATCACTGGTTCCAGGCATTTTCTTGACAAGATCGGTATGCAACTGCCTTGCTTTTTTACAAATTAATGACTGCACAACACTGTCACCCGCTAGCAGTTTTTCGTTTATCCACACCAACAACAATTTCTCCATATTTTCCATTGTTTGTGATCTCTGTTTTGTTATTGTATTCACCCCTTTCGCAACATTAGCTTCAGTGATTTCTTTTCTCTTAGCCACAATGGAACCGATGGTTGTTGCGGCCTTCTTGTACAGTGGTCCCTCGGTTTTCGTGCATCTCCAAACTCGAACATTTATGTAAGTGTATTTTCGTAAGTGCTGTTGCAAGTGTATTTTTGGGGGTCTGAAATAGACTAACCTACGTGACATTATTTCTTAAGGAAGTAAATTCGTTCGGTAATGGCACTTGAGCAGCATTCTGGAACGAATTTTCGGCGAAAACCGAGGGACCACTGTATATCCTGGCGAGCTCGGCAATACGTACACCACTATCATATTTTTCTATTATTTCTTTTTCAGTTCTATGGTGTTCCTCACTTTTTTTTACCAAAGAACTGGCACTAGGAGCTTTCTTTGGGCCCATGGTAGCTTATTTAGTAGTCACACACAATAATCAAGGGCCAAAAACAATGAAATGTTAATAAATGTTTTTGTATGAACTCCTGGGATGATTTTCACTCAAGCATAAACAATGCTACACTGCGTGACAGTGTGCCTGGGAGATGCGTGGGTGGCAGTCTACGGCCTTTGTATGTGCGGGGCACTGGTGGACAGGTTCCGTACCAAGCACGAAAACGGAGGTAAAATTTCCCCGAAAAAACTGCACGAAAACGGAAACACACAAAAACAGAGATACGCGAAAACGGAATGTTGACTGTATATACAGTGGACCCCCGGAGTTCGTAATTAATCTGTTCCAGAGGGCGCTCCGAACTCCGAATCTATTTTCCCTATAAGAAATAATGGAAATAAAATTTAATCCGTTCCAGACACCCAAAAGCATTAAAATAAATTCTTTTTGTACAACAAATATACATTAAATTACACAGAAAACAATGAGACATAAGAAATAAACAGTAATAACATGTCACTTACCTTTATTGAAGAGTTGTTGATGTGTGGAAGACGGGAGGAGGGGAGAGGACGTAGGAGTTGCTAGTGTTTGGAAGGGAAATCCCCTTCCATTAACACTTCAGGTACCAAGTCTTTTTTCTGGGGTTACTTCCCTTCTTGGTTTTTTAATGCCACTAGGACCAGGTTGAGAGTCACTTGACCCCTGTCTGACAAAATAACTGTCCAGGGAGCTCTGTATATGGCGTTCCTTTAAAACATCCCTGAAGTGGGACACCACGGTCTCATTGTACATGTTGCGAGCACGGCCTGCAACAGCTTTATTAGGGTGATAATGCTCCATAAATCTTTGCAAGTCACTCCACTTGGCACACATCTTAATCTTTGAAGAAGGCAACGTCCTCCATATCTCTTCCTCCTCCTCTGAATCAATTTCCTGAGCTGTGGTCTGTTTCTGTTGCAGATGAAGCTTATGCAGATCTGCAGTGGTTAGCGCTTCATTGTGGTCCTCCACCAACTCTTCCACATCCTCGCTATTAACCTCCAAGCCCATGGACTTCCCCAGTGCCACAATTTTTTCCACAACAGGCTCAGGGCCCTGAGGCTCAGCCCAAACCCTTCAAAATCCCTCTCTTCGACACAGTCTGGCCACAATTTTCTCCAAGCAGAGTTCAAAGTCCTGGAGCTCACTTCCTCCCAAGCCTTCCCTATATGGTTTATGCAATTGAAGATATTGAAGTGATCTTTCCAGAACTCTCTTAGGGTCAAAGCAGTGTCTGAGGTTATGTCAAAGCTTTGGTGTACAGTTTTTTGAAGTTACAAATGACCTGCTGGTCCATGGGCTGGAGGAGAGGAGTGGTATTAGGGGCAAGAACTTCACTTTGATGAACTTAAAATCTTCCACAATTTGCTCTTCCAAGTCTCGAGGATGACCAGGAGCATTGTCCATTACCAGGAGGCACTTGAGATCCAATTTATTTTCCAGGAGGCATTTCTTCACACTGGGGCCAAACACTTCATTGAACCAATCAAGGAAAATTTCCCTGGTGACCCATGCCTTACTGTTAGACTTCCAAAACACACACAAATTAGCCTTGGCAACACTGTACTTCTTGAACACTCTGGGATTTTCAGAGTGATACACCAGTAAAGGCTTCACTTTGAAATCCCCACTAGCATTACTACACAACATAAGAGTTAGCCTGTCTTTCATAGGCTTGTGTCCTGGCAGTGCCTTTTCCTCCTGTGTAATGTAGGTCCTGTTTGGCATTTTCTTCCAAAACAGGCCTGTTTCATCAAAATTAAACACTTGTTGGGGTTTCAGTTCTTCAGCCTCTACATAGCTTTTGAATTCATGCACATATTTTTCAGCCGCACATTTGTCTGAACTGGCTGCCTCACCATGCCTTATCACACTGTGTATGCCACTACGCTTCTTAAATCTGTCAAACCAGCCTTTGCTGGCTTTAAATTCGTTCACTTCAGCACTCGTTGCAGGCATTTTCTTGATGAGATCACCATGCAATTGCCTTGCTTTTTCAGATATTATCGCCTGCGTAACACTATCTCCTGCTAATTCTTTCTCGGTGATCCACACCAACAACAAAGTCTCAACATCTTCCAGTATTTGCGATCTCTATTTTGTGACCATACTTGCACCTTTTGCAACAACAGCGTCCTTGATTTCTTTTCCCTTGGCCACAATGGAAGCGATGGTTCTATAGGCTTTGCCATACTGTGTGGCCAGTTCAGCGACACGAACTCAATTTCATATTTTGCAATGATCTCTTTTTTCAGTTACCGTATTTCTGACATTCTTTACCACAGGCCTGACACTAGGAGCTTTCTTGGGGCCCATGATGGCTTATTTAGCAGTTGCAAGCACTTAAAACAATGGAATAATGACAAAATGTATGGTATGAATGCGTGGGTGGCGGTCACTCGCTTGTAAACAAGGGCACACTGACTCTCAATGGAGTGTCGGGCCCGCTCAGGCCACGCGTATGCGTCCAGGACAAATTACTAACTCCGAGCGGATCAACGAACACCGAACCAATATTTTTCCGGAAAAATGTCACGAACTCCGACGCCTACGAACTCCGGGGGTCCATTGTACTCTAGAATTAATAAAATATGTCATTACGTATGTGGCTACGTAGTGGTGTCGGCAGTGGACGAGAGTTTGTCTGGAGACAGGACAAAATACTTCTTCAATATTGTGCTAATATCAACTCTACAGTTTATTTATCTATCAAAATTCATCTAAAATGACATAATAAACAATGTACAGTGGTCCACCGCCTAACGAGCACCCCGGAAATCGTACAATTATGTAAGTATAATATTGTAAGTGCTTGTGGAAGTGTATTTTTGGGGGTCTGAAATAGACTAACCTACGTGACATTATTTCTTAAGGAAGTAAGTTCCTTTGGTAATGGCACTTGAGCAGGCTTCTGGAATGAATTTTGCTCGTTAGGCGGGGGATCACTGTAAATAACATAGAAACCTGACATATACTCTAAAATGAATAAAATATGGCATTACATATGTGGCTATGTAGTGGTGTCGGCAGCGGACGAGAGTTTGTCTGGAGACAGGACAAAATACTTATTCAGTATTTTGCTAATATCAACTCTGTGGCTTATTTATCTATCAAAATTCATCTAATATGACATAATAAACAATATAAATAACATAGAAACCTGATATATACTTCTTTCTTCTTTCAACACGTCGACCGTTTCCCACCGAAGCGGGGTGGCCCAAAAGGAAAAACGAAAGTTTCTCCTTTTACATTTAGTAATATATACAGGAGAAGCAGTTACTAGCCCCTTGCTCCCGGCATTTTAGTCGCCTCTTACGACACGCATGGCTTACGGAGGAAGAATTCTGTTCCACTTCCCCATGGAGATAAGAGGAAATAAGAACAAGAACTAGTAAGAAAATAGAAGAAAACCCAGAGGGGTGTGTATATATATGCTTGTACATGAATGTGTAGTGTGACCTAAGTGTAAGTAAGTAGCAAGATGTACCTGAAATCTTGCATGTTTATGAGACAGAAAAAGACACCAGCAATCCTACCATCATGTAAAACAATTACAGGCTTTCGTTTTACACTCACTTGGCAGGACGGTAGTACCTCCCTGGGCGGTTGCTGTCTACCAACCTACTACCTAGGTGATATATACTCTAAACTGAATAAAATATGTCATTATGTGACAAGTGGAGGCGGCCATAACCGCTCCAGCATTATTGTGGTATTCACTGCCATCTAGTGACGACCTTTTGAAGCAGTCTATTGTTATAATTATTATTATAGTATGTACATTATTATTATACAGTGGAACCCCGAATATCGGCCACTGCATTTATCGGCTGAATCGTATTTAGGCCGGTTTTTGAGCCAAAATTTTGCTGCGTATTTTGGCCGGTGCCTCGCAAATCGGCTGTATTAGATGCGTCCAGCTCGCCTTTCCTGCCGGGATACCATGCATAGGTGAGTCAGTCTCCCTGTGCCTCTCTGTGAATGAGCATATACTCCGCGCATTCATTCAAACATTTCCTTAAAATCCATTGATTTTTGTGCTTGTTTATTAAGTGCGGCTGTGAAATAAGCCACCATGGGCCCAAAGAAAGTCCCTAGTAAAGTTCCTTTGGTAAAGAAAGTGAGAAACATGATAGAATTGAAGAAAGAAATTGTAGAAAAATACGAGTGGTGTGCGTGTGCTCCAGTGGTTGAGGCATTGGTGGAGGCAGTGTGCCACAGTGGTTGAAGCAGTGGTGGAGGCAGTGGTTGAGGCAGCAGTGGAGGCAGTAGTGTCAGTTCGCCCGTTGCTACTATTCAGTGAACAACCCGCGCTGTAAATCTGTGAATTTTCACGCAGATAGGGCTTTGATACCTGAAGTCTTTATGAAGGGATATTCCCCTTCCAAACAATAATCAGTCCTCTCTGTCTTCCATACGCCAACAAAAGTCTTCAATAAAGGTATGTAATAATGATTTAAATGTTCATTTATATGTAATTGTCATTGTTTTGTGTATGTAAAACTATACTAGTTTAACTTTGCAAAATGTATTTTTTATTATTATTTTTGGGTGTCTGGAACGGATTAATTATATTTACATTAATTCTTATGTGAAATATTGCTTCGAATTTAGGCTGACCTTCTGGAACGGACTACGGCCGATATTCGGGGTTCCACTGTACTATTATTATTATTATTATTAGTATACATTTGTACGTATTCTTACAATAATACTCTTGCTTACCATTTGGAATTTTTATTCACACAAAAAATAGAAGATTTACTGTTATGCAGACTACTGCATTATTGTAATAGTGTAATTGTATAAATAATGTCAACCGATTCATGATTTGCGTATTGGAATGGCCACTCGGACAAGTATTGGACGGTGACGCCATTTGTTTACTCTTGAACATCGCCAAAGAATCAAACATTTCTGCTAGTTTGAGCTCAATTTCAAGGTACTTTTCATCATGAAACCAATCAAAATCATATCTTTTTCTGTAATATATCTTCCATTCAATCAAATGAGACAAAAAAAAAAACGAGAATTCAACAATAAAAAACATACAAAAATATACCGTTAAGGGGCATCTAATGGCTGAGAAGTTAACTCCATTATTTATGGTCCGATTTCTTTCATTTTTGGTGTAGTATGTTAAGAAGCATCTTTCCATCATACATTGCACAAGTTTCAATAAGATAGCCCAACAAACTGAGGAAAAAAATATTTACCAAAAATCATTTATTATTATTATTATTATTATTATTATTATTATTATTATTATTATTATTATTTATTAGTATGTACGTATTCTTATAATAATAATTATTATTATTATTATTATTATTATTATTATTTATTAGTATGTACGTATTCTTATAATAATAATTATTATTATTATTATTATTATTAATTTAGGGAACTGGATCTGTGCTCCAGTTCCCTAGATCAAGAGCAAGAGCCCCTCACCAGCATCAAGGACCCTCCCTTGAGGCCTGCTTGCATCCTGAAATTTTGCTTGTATCCAGAAGCAAAAATTCGACCGAGCGACTGCTAGTATCCTGAAAAACTCGCATGGTGGGGCACTCGTAAGCCGAGGTTCCACTGTACGTATATGAAAAATTTACTCATGTAGGGGAGAGCAATTATTAAAGAGTATATTACAGGTACAACACTGATTTTCCAGCACCCTTGGTTCCTAGACTTTCTTGGTATAGTAGACAGTCAATTAAGACAGTTACGTTCCTGAAAACAGCGTCTTATCAGAAAATTATCTAAAATGATCAGAAGAGCACATGGGAAAAATATGGTTTATGTTCACTAGACTCCTGCAAAAAAGCTAACCAATTTCTTTTAAGCCTTGTAATTCATCAAACCAAAAAAATAATTCAAGTTTTCTATCCACTGTAGTTGTTATTGCTTGTTGATATGAAAATGTTTGGGGATGGTTGATGTGACCCTGTACAATACCTGTGCAAATATTTGACACGCAGTTTCACAGCTATCACCTGCCTCCACCAAAGCCATTATTATATGTCGGTTTTCCTGAGACTTCCATGGTGATCAAACAATTTATACAGTGGACCCCCGCCTAACGAGCAAAATTCATTCCAGAAGCCTGCTCAAGTGCCATTACCAAACGAATTTACTTCCTTAAGAAATAATGTCACGTAGGTTAGTCTATTTCAGACCCCCAAAAATACACTTCCACAAGCACTTACAATATAATACTTACATAATTGTACGATTTCCGGGGTGCTCGTTAGGCGGGGGTCCACTGTATATAAATGATGTATACTGTGGTGGCCCCCACAACTTCAAACACAAACATTTATCATGTCAGTGCCATGAGATTATTCCTTCACTTTTTCGTTTACTTAACTGTACTTTCCACATTTCATTATCACTCACTGACACATTCAACAGTTGTGTAAATACAACTAGGGAAAGTGAATGACTGTTAATTGCACAGTAATGTGTAGTTACAGTGAAATTAGTGGGTACTATCCTTCTTGTACAGGCTTTTAGTTATTTTTCCCTATAGTTACACTGTCATAAATAAAAGTCACAGCCACATGATAAAAAAATGGCTGCAGTTATTCAGTTGTCATATAACAAAAACGTAAAATTTATTTTATTAACACATCGGCCATTTCCCACCAAGGCAGGGTGGCTCGAAAAAGAAAAACATCTTAATTGACGGTGTGCTGTATATCAATTTGGCCGGACCAACAGAGGTCATATATTAATAGTTCAACGATACACCTCTGACCCACCATAAGTGAAACAGGTTTATTTGCTACTTACTTACAAAGAATGTGGTAAATTTTAGAATTTTACTGGAAGTGAAGAGCTAATCACAAAGAACTGGAAGTTGAGGGTTGTCAGGATTACTGTCTGTTGCATAGTTGCCTGTTTTATAATGGATCTGTGATGTTACAGGGAGGACATTTTGGGTACTTGAAGTTGAAGCCACATGAGTTTCAAATGAAGGTTTACTGCTGTGACACACATTCTTCTTGGCTGTCTCTTTAAATATTTCATCCAAGTGAAGGTGTTTCATGTGCTTTGATTTTACTCCGTGTAATTTTCATGCATCAAAAAAAAATTCATTAGCTCTTGTTCTGTCACAAAGGAACGTTGTTCTAGCCTTTTGATTAATTCACTGGACAACTCAGTTAACATGTCACTAGCTATGACTGTTGACATATTTTGCTAACAAAACAGCATATTGTGCTAACAACCCTAGCCATAGCTACGGTTAATTGTTAGCAAAATAAGTTAAGAATTGCACAAAATCAAGGGTTCACTACTAACAACTGCCACTAAGTAAATTAATTTGGCAAAAAGTAGTCTTGTAATTTTGTCTGGATTAAAAGAGTTACTAGACAATCCGTTGTTGATAAATCGGTGTATCTGTACATATTTTGTAATTATTATTTTGTTTTCCCTCATGCTGTTTTTTGTCTGTGTACATTTATGCCAACAATGTTATTGTAATCACAGAAAATAAATTGAAAGTGGGAAGCCAAGCATTTATCTATATTTGAAGATATCCTGTGTGTGTATGGGAAAGTGGAGGGTACATGGACAGACAAGTCTTCAAGGGGAGTGCTTTGATGCTTGTGAAGGGCTTCTGATCTAAGAATTTTAAACTACTCTTTCCCTTCTTGGATCAAATCTGATTATCTTGCATTCCCCAGATGCTATACGACCCTTATGGGGTGAGCACTTTACTATGATTATAATAATGAGGGACCCAAGGAAAAGGAAGGATGTTATAATAATGAAGAACCCAAGGGAAAAGGAAGGATGTATTCACTTACCTAACTTAATTGCTAGAGGTTGACAGTTATCCACATTGAGCAAGGGTGCAACTCCTCCCTCCTGTGATCACCTGGGATGAGCAAGGGTGCAACCCCTCCCTCCTGTAATCACCTGGGATGAGCAAGGTGCAACCCCTCCCTCCTGTGATCACCTGGGATTATCCAGTGTTCCCTCTCCATGTTGCATTCTCTCAGCATGTATTGAAATTCAGGTGAAACAAATCTTTGTACATAGGCTGTATTCTCTATTGTTATGTATTGCAAATTAAACTGGTATGTGAAGACTCTTCTCATATATTTACATCATCAGCAATCTTGATACCTAGTGTGGAACGTTCACAAGTAATGCTCAGAACACATGCAGAAGATTTGTGTGTTGCTTTGGTTGTCACATAATTAAGCAGTCAGTACTTGTTTTTGGAAATACTAATGATTATTTGAGCAGGGGTATGATTAGGAAGCAGTTAAAGGAAAGATGTGTTCTTTTCCTTCTTACCCATTCTTCCTTTCTACCCTTTTTCCCTTCCTTTCGTTCCTCACCCCACTCTCCCATGCCCTTTTTTTCTTCTCGTCACCTCTTTCTTACACCTGTCTTCTGTTTCCCCTTACCTCTTCCCCTTTCTTTTCTCCCTCTCTTCATATACTACTTCTCTTTCCTCTTTCTCCCCTTTCACTCTTTTATCCTAATTTCTCTGTCATGATGTAGAAATGCTATAATGTTTGGTGTATTTCATATACTCATGTGTGACTTGGGCCTCTGAGGCATGAATACAATAAAGAGCACATATACAGTATAGGGTGCATGTTACACAATGGCATAATTGCCTGTATGTAGTTACAGGAGCAGAGCTATGTTCATGGTGTATACCATCTTCAGCATTTAATCTACAAAAGAAGTTATTCAACTTTCAGTGGTTGCACTGCTTACTACAGACCCCCCACTTGTTTCTTACTATAGCGATTGTCCTCTGTGACAGAAAGTTGCAATCGTTCAGCATTGTGTTATCTCTGTTTACAACTATGGCTTCTTCTTCTTCCTGTTAATGCTGTTTAGAAATTGGTTTACTCTCATTTTATGGCCTTGTATGTATTTTAAATTTTCAGGTTTTCTTTGTAATTCATGTTTCCGAGCACTGGGAGTCATTTGGAACTGTTTCAGCTTTCTACATTTTGTAATCTCCTAAAATATTTAAAGTTGAACATTGTTAGTTACAGGAGAATAACTGTGTTTGTGTCCTGTACTTCTTTTTTTTTTTTTTACATATTTTTTTAAGTTTTCATTGGTTGTGGCATGCACTAAACCCTCATTGAGTTCATTTCATCTACAGTCAAGTTTCCTTATCATTAACTTATCAGAGAAATGGCATGTGTGTTGATAAAGTTATGATAGAAAAGTGCATTTATAGGTGAATGAAGAAAAAATGGTAAGACAGCTGCTGGAATTTATTTTGGACAGTATGGCATGTCAGCCATTATAGAAATGAAGCTTTGGTTAGTTGTTGTAGGTTGATGTAGCTAGTAGGCACTCTGAGGTTAGTCTTTGTTTCCTGGTGGAGATATTCCTTAATGATATGTAAACCATCCATGAGAATGTGTAAATTAGATTCTCTCTCTTAGATTGAATTTTTATCTTTTTTTTTTTAATAATTCTCAGATATTGCAAAACATGAGTTTTATCTTTTCAATATTATTCAATAATTATGAAAGTTCTTCTTTATTTTTAGGTTTGTATTCCCAAATACTAACTGAAATGTTACTGAGCTTGTGCAAGCATCTACTGGTATTTAATGCTTACATAATACTACTTGGTTTCCAGTTACAGTACTTGGATATTTTTGCTATAGTTCTTTAGATGAAAATTAATTTTACTGAAGATGGATGTTATGCGATAACAAACTGGAATTTCGTGTGAAATAGTTTATTATATCAGTACAGTATCACAAAAAAAAATTGAGGGGATTTTGAAGGCATTGGTGTTGTGTAAATACTTATTATTCAGCTATCGTTGGCATCTTATAAGTGATGTTTACTTTTCATTGTTAGTAAGATGGGCATCCCTTACAGGTGAGGCTGGAGAGTGACGATTATAGGAGTGACAGGAGAATAGCCACAAGGCCAGGCATGGCCTCCATCACCACTAACAAGATGCATCAGTGTGCCTATTGTGCATACTCATCTAGCAAGAAATTCAATCTTGATAACCACATGCGCATTCATACTGGAGAGAAGCCATTTTCTTGCCCACATTGTCATTATCGTGCTAGTACTAAAGAAACTCTTAAGAGACACATATTAATCCACACAGGAGAAAAACCATATGCATGCAAGCATTGTCCATACCGTTGTACCCAATGGGGTTCTCTGAAGAGTCATGTTATGACTCGACATACCTTTAGCAAAAGTATTTCACCAAATAGAATTAATTAGAAAATTTATAAGTAAATTTATAAATGTGTGTGTGTGTGTGCTTATACATATATATATTTATTTAGTAAAATAGTAAATAACTGAAGGTATTAATGTACAGTATCAGTCTTAGTGTGTTCACACATGATAATTCTGAATGTAATTAGTAGTACACTGATTTTTACTTGGTAAAAGAATTGATAAAACCTTTGGCATAGTTCATCACTAGACAGGGTGATACTACATACGTACATAGTTTGGTGATTGTATATGCTAATGGAATTGTGATCTTTTTATGATGAAAAGTCAAGTGTGTTTTGGTTATGATTTTAAAACTAATCTGAAATTAGTTCCAGTTGAGTCACATTGGCTGGCAATGGAGATTTAATTTTTTTTATTTAAAGTTTATTCTTTGTTAATAGATGTTTATTGCTGTTTGTTTAGTAATAATATTACTGAATTGCTAGTAATCATGATCAGTGATGTGGTTAAACACTGTAGTTGCATAGTTATTGTCATCATAATAACTACAGTTAAGGACACAGAGGAAACAGTCATGCAGACCACTTAGATACAGGAGGGCCCTGCTTATACAGCAGGTTAGGTTTCAGGCTGCTGCTGTAAAGTGAAACATACACCAACACAGGAGCTATGACTCGACCCCTGCAACCACAAATAGGTGAGTTCACACACACACACACCTTTTTTTTTTCCACTTTGAAATGCATATAAAAGCCTGATAACATGTCATATATTGAGTGAGCAATAGAGCTAGGCCTAAAAAATGCATATAAAGAACAGTGGACCCTCGGATTTCGTACTGCTCCCAACTCGAACAATTATGTAAGTGTATTTTTGGGGGTCTGAAACTGACTAATCTAATTTACATTTGTCCTTATGGGAACAAATTCGTTCGGTAACGGCACTTGAACAGCATTCTGGAACGAATTATGGCCGATAACCGGGGGTCCACTGTACATACATTACTTACCTTAAAATATTTTTGTCCTTAGCTTTCAGTGAGTGGTGAATATATTTATTATAGGTAGCCTGAATAACTGAAGAATGGGTATAATTGAAAACCGCTGTATTAGCGAAATGCCATAAAGCGAAGAGCTGTAAAGCGGGGCCCTCCTGTATTGGGTGCACACTTGTAGTCCTCAAGTATCGATTATGTGATACTGTGCATAGTATATAACACTAGGACCAGGCTTAGGCAGAGATACATCTAGAAATGAGAAGCCATAGATAAACCATGCAAAGTATAACCTTGTGGTTCATTATTAGCTACTTCATTTATACTAGTACAGTATATGTGATATGCTTTTGAACAAATATTAAGAATCTTTGCATTTGCTGTAAAGGTTAAATAATGCCTTATATCCTATATACATATACATACAGTAATTTTACACACACACATGCACACACTCACACACTCTCTCTCTCTCTTATTTTATATTATATAATATACAATCCTGCCTGGACTCACGAGAATTTGGAGTTACAATTTACCCTCATAGAGGAATTTTGTTTGGAGTGGGGATTGAAAATTGGAGATACGATATGCACATAATGGTACGACTGTTGTGGGTAACATCCTGGAAGAACAAGATTAACCTAAATTGCCTGAAATGCTCTGCATAACCAGGGGCTTTCTATATACAGTAATATGCCAGTGATGTCAGCTAGGTGATAGGTGTATCATGTACTTGTAGAAATAACAATTATTTTTATTATTATAACTATGCCCGGCAACACAGAAGGGTGCATGCATTCACATCTTCCTTGTTGGAGTTCATACACTATTATTATTATTATTATTGTTATTATAGTCAGCACATGTGGGTGGGCCTCAGCCAACTAGCGATGTGGTAGCTTGCCTCTTGGGCAGCATTTGAGCAATAGGTGCATCAGTTATTGTGTGGGTGGGCCTTAACCCTTTCAGGGTCCAGGGTCCAAGAATTTAAAAAAAAAAAAAAAAATATTTTTTTCTTATGAAATGGTAGAGAATCTTTTTCTGAAGGTAATAAAACAAAAAGTACGAAATTGACGAAATTACGCTCGCGAATTTTGATGCGTCAGCGATATTTACGCATCGGCGATTTTCCCAACTTTGACTCCCATTTTAGGCCAATTACATTATTCCAGTCGACAAAATTATTAGCTATTTCGCTAGTATTACTTCTATTTTATCGATTAAGCACAAGAAATCGCCCAGTCAGCTGTTTCAACTACCCAATAAAATGATCGGAAAATGATAATTTGGCCAATTTAACACAGTTCAAAATATTCCAATTTCAAAATAGGGTCCTGAATAAACAATGCAGGCATTCCTGGCACTAAACTAACATTTCCTCTGTTCATTAGTTACGTTTTCAGTCTTTACAAATAAATTCCATTTTGATTTTTTATTCACATAATGAATTTTTATTGAAACCAAAAAATGGAAGATTTACTGTTATGCAATATTGTAATGTACAAATAATATCACCACATTTGTGAACGTGTATTAGACCCACCAGCTAGCGTGTATTAGATGTGTGAGGTCATTTGTTTACTCTTGAACATTGGCAAAAATTTAACATTTCTGCTACTTTGAGCTCAGTTTCAAGCCATTTCCATTACTAAAACCAATCAAAATCATCTCTACTTCTGTAATATATCTTCCATTCTATCAAATGATACCAAGAAACCACAAATACAACTATAAAAAGCATATGAAAAAGACACTGCAAAGTCGCTGTTTTAATAAAAAATTACGGTCTCTGGTTTTTCTCTCATTATGCACTGCATGCTGCAGGATTTGTTTTATGTGGTTCACGCTTACCACATAGATGTATTCTCTCATATCTAGGCCCAAATTTACCGCTCACAGCTTATCTGAGTGAGCTGAGCACATGGCGTAGAACTACGGTTTGGACCCTCAACTCAAAACCGTAGAACTACGGCACGGACCCTGAAAGGGTTAAAGTGGCTGACAGACCTAAGCTAGTGAAAAAAGGCAGATAAATTTTCATAGAAATAGAAAGACTGTTGTTATTGTGGGTAAGAAAAAAGCAAATGAAGGGAGATACAGTGCCTGCAAGTTATATCTGTGAGTGTGCAATTCCAAGGTACAGTAAAAGTTGCACTTCTTGGAATGAATTACCACAAAACAATGTATTTTGGGGTTGGAGTTATGGTAGTTTGGAGGTACGATACGTTTTCTGGAACAGAGTAATGTCGTAACTCCAGGGACCACAATATATCATACATGTACTATACTTTTTAACCCTTTCACTGTTGCCACCCCTAAATTGAAATGCTGTCACTCTTGCAATTTTCAACCTTTTACCATACTAGTATGCAGTGATGTCTCTGTGTCCAACATACAAGTACCCACAGCTTTTCGTACCTTCAGATACACCAACTGCTAATATTTTTGTTTTTACCTCAGTACAACTCTTTGGGTCTTCTGCCATCTCTTCATACCCTTAAGAAATCTAAGGCCACTAGGGTCCACATAGTGTATCATGGTTAACTTCACAGATTATGACTGTGTCAGACTTACTAATACACCTAACTAGTGTAAGTAAACAATGATACCTGGACCCTTTGTTCCACCACCAGCTTAAATACCAGCAAACAGAAGTGTCATGAAGATGACTTATTCATTTCAAATTTATTTCATTTTCATTATACTAACAGTGGAGTTCAGCCACAAAGCATACTAAGTAAGTAGATTAACCCAGGAAAGTCAAACAGTGTGACTTATTTCCCTGTGTTAAGGAGTATTGTACACAAATAACCCGCATATAGAAGAATGAAACTTATGATTACGTTTTGGTTCACCAGACGAGCCTGGCCCATGGTCGGGCTCAGAGAGTAGAGAAACTCTCGAAACTCTTCAAAAGTATATCAAAGGTATTAACTAGTCACACAGAAGTGTAAAGGGAAGGGAGCCAGTACAGTGGACCCCCGAGTTTCGTAAAAACTTCATTCCAGAAGCCTGCTCAAGTGCCATTACCGAACGAATTTACGTCCTTAAGAAATAATGTCACGTAGGTTAGTCTATTTCAGACCCCCAAAAATACACTTACAAAAGCACTTACAATATTATACGTACTTACATAATTGCACGATTTCCGGGGTTTACGAAACTCGGGGGTCCACTGTATATATATGAGAGGAGGCAGGGCTGGAAGTACAGTGGACCCTTGGTTTTTGTCAATAATTCTTTCCAGAATGATGTTCGAGTGCCGTTACCGAACGAATTTATTCCCATAAGGACGACTGTAAATTAGATTAGTCGTTTCAGACCCCCAAAAATACACTTACAAAAGCACTTACAAAAATACACTTACATAATTGTTCGAGTTGGGAGCTGTACGAAAACCGAGGGTCCACTGTAGTAGAATGAGAGGAGGTAGAAGTGTAATTGTAGAAGTTGTGGTAGTAGAGGTAGTGTAACAATGGCAGAGGTGGCATTAAACAGGAGCAGTATTAGTGACACTTAAGAGTCAGAGAGTGGAGCTGTTAGCAAAGCAATATTAGCAGTGGTAGTGGAGGTAGACTAAGAACAAGGAAAAAAAGAAAAAGGAGCACTGATGGAGAGCTAATGACGTACGAGTCACGGTATTGGGCCTTTTTATTCTTTAAAGGAGTATTACCCCTTGAAACAACTGCACTATTATAAGTATTCTTTTGTACATGAGTTAGAAGACCAGTGTAGTAAAAAATGGAATAAAAAGTCAATTATTTCACCAATATATGTACTGTTGATTCCAAGTGGAGTGATATCAGAGTAAATATTGCCTCATGTTTGAATTGCTAAAGCATCTTGAAGCACACCTAATATAAGAAAATAGTGTACATAGTATTAACATTAAAAGCAATTAAAAAAAATGAAAAGCAATCATAATTTGATGTCGATAAATTGTAAAATGTAAACATCGCTAGTGTATTTACACCTCCGTTGCTGACAAGTGATAATTTTTTGCCAGATTCAGTACACCATAAAATCGTAAGTTTTTATCAGATTCCACTCATTTTAGTCTTACTCAATGTGTTCCTGTGAGATAGAGACAAAGAGACAGATAGATACAGACAGACAGATGGAGATAGAGACAGCCAATCAGGTACCCAGCTGGCCAGCCTGCCGACATCACTTTCCACTTAAAAATGCACTCTTTCACTCTACAATAAAAAGTTTTTTTTTTTTTTTGTTTTTAATCTTGTCCCCACACAATTTTTTTCGTCTGGGTATGCTACAGTTAAAGGGTTAACAACTTATTTTATAAAATGGTAGAGAAATATTTTCTAAAGCTAATGACAACAGAAATGCAAAATTTAATGGAATACTCACAGAAATTGAACACTCGAATTTAGTGGTTTGGACGCAATTTATGCATCAGCAATTTCGCCCACTTTCAGGTCTATTTTAGATCATTTCTATTTCTCAAACCGATCTAATTCCTGGCTATTTTTGCTGGTATGAGTTACATTCTTTTGTTTGAGGGCAAGAAACTGCCAGTTGAGCTAAGCAGAACTACCTTTTAAAGCGTGCAAACTTTGGTACTTTAGCCAATTTTACACAGAATTCAACAAATTCCAATTCCAAATTGCAGCCACTAAAGCACCCTTTCCTCTGTTTATTAATCATGTCCAATTTTACACAGAATTCAACAAATTCCAATTCCGAATTCCAGCCACTAAAGCAACCTTTCCTCTGTTTATTAATCATGTCCCCAGGCCTCTTTATATAACACTTGTCTTCATTTTTAATCCATCATTACACACAAAAAAATCAAAGTTTTGCTCTATTTCTCAGCTAATAAAATATATCCAAGAATGATTGGTCATAGTTTAGGCCATCCCAATAATTAAAGCAGACTTAGTAAAAACACAGTAAAACAAACTGGGAGATTAGTAGGGCCCCTACTCTTCCTCTGGAAATTTGCCCAAAATTTAATATCTCTGCAACTTGGAGGCCTTTTTCAATCCACTTCGGGTCTGAAACTGATTAAAGTAAGCCATTTCACCAGAATGTCTTCCATTTTATCATTTGGTGCCGAGAAACAGGCAGTGAAACCACTACATCCACCCCAGAACTCGCTGTTTTAAGCTAAACACAGCGTCAAGTGGTTAGCTGTCCCATATTGCGTGAGGTAGGATTCTTTTTATACGTGCAGTGCACATCCACCACAGACCCATTCTCTCCTCTTAAGGTCAGACTTTACTGATCACAGCATATTTCAGGGCACTATGATTATGATGTAGCCTTCCCCCCCCCCCCCTCCAAAAAAAAAAAAAAACATATTTTACAAACTAGATTTTCACACTTATGGTTGTAGCAGATTGCTGAAACAAGTCATTGTGTGAGCATGAATGTGGGTCATAGTAATGTATTCTCACACTATACGGCCATGGGTTAAGTATTGAAAATGTAAGTGGCTATTGTAGCACTGTTAAGCCAACTTGTTGAAACACCTGGTTACATTTAAGTGGGAAGGTTGGTTTCTGTACATTGGTTACTATATCAGAAAAATAAAGTGTGAGTGGCACTTTTGTAACTGTAATGTAACTGCACAAAAAAATTATAAGGAAGTTTTCCTAACAACATCAAGAAGGAGATAAGGTCATAACTATAATTAGGAAAGGTGTAGAAATGATACTAGAAACTTCTTGACAAACAGTGGTAGAGTAATGGAATGGGTTACAATAGAATGTAGCAAGTGTTATACCAACTGGGTATTTAATCAGGTTGTATGATGGATTAGGCACCAAAGATATTACATTGTGAGCTTAGCTTTCTCCCTTCAGTAAACAGTAAGTCGTTACTGTACAATAATTGTTATGTTTGAGTATGTATATATTTAGTCATTCATCATTCATTTATCATTAGTTGTTTAATGCTCTTTGTATATTACACATTTATAATGCTGTTCTTTCTGTCTTGTAAAAAAAAAAATGCTAAGTCCATAGCTTAAATACAGTACTAGTTTTTTCCAAAACTACTGGCATGTAGAAATTCAGAAATACATGACTTTGATTTCAAGTGGTCTACCTTTTTATGTTCCTTTTGAAAATATGGTGTGTGTCGTGATGTTGCTGGTCCTTAACCCCTTAACTGTCCAAATGTAGATCTACGTTCTTACCGCTAGCGCTCCAAATGTAGATCAACGTTTTATTTTTCCTGCCTCCAAATTTGGCATGATTTTCCTGAGATGCCTGGTTAGTATAGAATGGGTCTTAACACTCGGTGTGTGCAGTATTAAAAAATCTTGTGGGAGCACCAGTTCAATTGAGTGCCAGTTAGAGCAAAACCATGGTTATGGTGAGGAGGTAGGAAGAGAGGGAAAAAGAAAAGGAAGAAGAGAAGGAGGGAGAAAGAAAGGAAGGCAGACTGAGCAACTCCAGTAATTGTCATCATATAATTGAATTTTCAATGGTTGTAACCCCCTTAACCTCCTCTTAATTAATTTTATTTTGTTAGGAAAAATTTCCTCTTATTCCTTTTGGTTCCACTTTATCTCAGTTTACAATTGTGGCTTCTTGTTATCCCTATTCTTTTTTTTTTTTTTTTTGACCTTGTATGTGCTATACTTCCCCTATCTCTTATAAATACTCTACTTAAAAACTATATTAGTTCCATTTCTGGTGAAACAAATTTTATAAACAAGATTCTTTGGCAAATAAGTGAATTAACCCATTGAACATGATCGTATTTATAATCATGATCAGTACTGGGTGTCCCAAAAGTCTCCGTAAATAGGGAAAATTAGCAACTTTAGCTAATGATTGGCATTTTTTTGTGAACACACACAGATGTACCATTCCCACTCGTAGTGAATGCATGTTAACACATTTGCTCAGCAACACTTCCAATCTTTCTTGAATTTCACAGTAAGTTTGGCAACAGTGCCATGTGTGATGTGCTTGCCATGTTTCCTGTTAAAGTTCAGTGCAACCTGGCATCAGCTTCCTGATCCACCCATGAGCATGACTTCTAAATGTTGTTCTTTTGAAAAGACATTCTTAAAGGGTATCTAAAAAAAATATTAGCTGTGTATGTAGACTTTTGGAACACCCTGTAGTAAGCTTCACACAAGAAAAAGTAAACAACTGGACATATATTTTGTTCCGTACATTAATGATTCAAATCTGTAGCTTTTAATGTAAGATCATTTTTTTTAATGGTATGAAAATTCTTGATGCATAATGATAATTAGTAAGAAAAGTATCCCCTGCAGGTGGGGCTGGACAGTGAGGGTGCCAGGAGTGCTGTAAGCGGAGTTTCACGTTTGGGACAGGGTTTCGACACTTCCGGCAGGATACGTCATTGTTTGTACTGCACCTACAGTACCCCAGTTACCACCAATTTGAAAAGTCATCTGCGAACTCATACTGGAGAGAAACCTTTTTGCTGTACACTTTGCCCATATCGAGCCACCACAAAAGTCACACTAATGAGACACATTCGTACACATACTGGGGAAAAACCTTTTGCTTGTGATTTATGCTCATACCGTGCGATTCAGAAGAGCACTCTTAGATACCATGTTTTGAATACTCATAAAAAAAAGTAACATATTTAAACATAGTTCAGATCTTTATTTCTTATATAAATTCTTTAAACTTTTTTTTTTCTTTCTCTTTTAAGTGTATTTAATTCTTTCTCTTTGCATTGTGCCAACATTAACTTATAATTTTTTTGTCAATATGCCTCAAGAATTTGGGTTCTCTTCTATAATTGTGCTAGCCTTTTTTCAGCTCAGTACAACCATTTACATGTTTTAAACATTTGCATCATTTTTATAACCAGTTAAGAGTGTACATCTTAACCTTAAACCCTAACAAAATCTACTCTAAATAATAATAATACTATTAGTATTGTTTCTTTCCTGTTTATTCCGTCTTACTCTGCCAATACCGTACATTATTTTTAGACACTCCTATGTTACAAAATTCAACTACTGGTATATCACGTCATTTTTAACAAAGGGTTTATACAGTTGTAGTCACAACAGGTTTCTGAGGCATAGTGGAAAAGAATTTGGAGGAGGTGAGGTACCCAAAGCTGATAGCTGTAGCTTTTTTTAGGCAAAGGAAATGACGTAAACTGATTCAGATGTGTTTATGTAGATCTCCATTTTTTTAATCTGTGCCTCCTAAGGATCATAATTCTAGGTCATGTTCTTCATGCTAGTGACAGTGAGAGGGGTGGGTATACCAAAATATTGTAGATGAAATGGTGTATTGAAAAAAAAATGATGAGGACAGACATAAGTTGCAGCACAAGCCCTTATTGAAATGATGTTTTGCTCTGTGCAAACAGCACTGTGTGACCCATGCGGGTTTAACACTTCGTTATGATTGTAAGTAGTTATTATGTGCTAGGATTAGTCTGCCCGAAATGCCCCAGCATGATAGTGGCTTTCTTTGTACTTAACAAATCAAAACTGTAATTGCACATTGTAACCTTTGCAAAGAAATAAAATCTTTATTCTTTAATAATAATAATGCTCTGTGCAAAGTTAAATAAAGTTAGGCTTTGATAAAGCTCTGCTCAGGGTCATCTTGTGTCTTTCAAAACACTGTGTTGTCTGCTGAATTCACAAAATGCTGCTGTGCTTCCACTTATCATAAAAACAAAGTTGTAGAGATAACAAGAGCAAGCAAGATTGGCACTTCAAAAAATAAGATTATAGAGATTACTCAGATGTGGAGAAGCTACGTGAAGATACTTTTAAGTCATAACTAGTACTGCAGTGTTGAATATTATTGGATAGTTGTATTTATTACTGGTAACTACACCATGAGTATCTCCTTTGTGGGTGACAAAACGCATGTCTCCTGGACATAAGGTGTTACTTCGAGGGACTCAAATGGCTCGGTAGATGGTACAAAATACCCTCAGTGAGAATCAGGGATGCACTGATTACACTTAATAGATAATTCAGTAAATGTAAATGGACCACAAATTTTCAACATCCTCCTTTCATACATTAGAGCAATTACCAACAGACCTCTAGCTGTCTTCAAAGAGGATACCTGATAAGCCAGACTGTTGTGCCTATGTTGGACTGCATGTGGCCATTACCAACAGTCTCGCTGATCAGGCTATCAATTAGGAGGCCTGGTCAGGGATTAGGATGTAGGGACATGATCTCTGGAACTATCTGCAGGAAAAGAAGGGGTGTCTTGATGCTGATGAAAGGTATGTGATCCAAAGAATTGGAGCTAGCCTTCCCTTCCTTGGAGCAAACCTGATTACCTTCCACCCCTCCCATTTTCCAGGCACTGTATGACCTTTAGGGGTTTTGTGCTTCTCATGATTACATTGATAATAATAATAAATTTTAAACTTTATTGGCTCCAGTAGGTATTGATGTCACTGAATTACAGTCAGTAACAGTCTCCCATACACCCTCTTGTCCACTCTTCCATACACCCTCTTGTCCACTCTCCCATACACCCTCTTGTCCACTCTCCCATACACTCTCTTGTCCACTCTCCCATACACCCTCTCACCCACTCTTCCATACCCCCAATTCACTCATCCACCCTTTTTTCTCTTGTCCTTCTCTCAGCCCAGTATCCCATTCAAGAGAATGAATAGGCAAGAGACTTTATGTGTTTAAGTTTACACTACTGTATCCAACGTCCTCTTGTGGAGAGTACATATTGAGAGACACGGTACAGTGGTTTTCCATCTGATAAGTTGCATCCCTGAAAATCATTTGTAATTTGAGTCTTCGATTATCAGAACCAGTTTTCTCATAAAAAATATATATTTTTAACTCCTTTGTTTTCAATGTTTATTGCAGTATATCAGTAAATTGTGTGGACACAACTATATTACATATACAGCAAAGTACAGTAGGGCCCCGCTTTACGGTGTTTCTTTAATACGGCGATTTCAAATTATGACCAAAACTCACTATACGGCAACCTGTTTTTCTAATACGGCGCGCCCCATCCAGTTTGTTTACATTCTCTGAGAGCACCTCTCTCTTTTATGACTGGAAACTTTCCATAATTTCAAGAGTTTTAAAGTTATTGCATATTTTATATGTGCTCTGATAATAATACTACTTGTGTACCTGTACTTAAATACAGTGGACCCCCGAAAATCGGCCCTAATCCGTTCCAGGAGCTAGGCCTAAAATCGAACTGGCCGATTTTTGAACCCTTATTTCCCATAAGAAATAATGTAAATACAATAAATCCGTTCCACCCAAAAATATTCACCAAAAATTATTTTTTTTAAAGAATAAATACTATAGTTTTACATACAGAAAATAATGAGAAATAAATATAAAGCACTAATTTTAATTGATAAATGAACAGTTAAATCAGTTTTACCTTTATTGAAGACTCTTGTTGGCGTATGAGAGAGGCAGGAGTTTGTTTGGAGGCAGGACAAGATAGTCCTTCAATATGACAATAATATCAACCCTACAGCTTATTTATCTAGCACAATTCATCTAATATGACATAATAAACAATATTAATAACATAGAAACATTATATAAACTCTAGAATGAATAAAACGTCATTACGAGTGGAAGGACTGGTGGAGGTGTTGTTGTTGTTGTTTAATTACTTTGATCTTCTGGTCAAGAGTAAGAGCCAATCTTACTCCAGTGCAAGATTCAGACTTCCTCTTAGGGGCCATGGTGAAATTTACTGTCCAGTTAGTACAGTTAATACAGTATGATGCTGTTGATAGGGCAGGGTAACTCAAGGTGATGCTGCCTGCATAGCGCATTGCTGCGAGTAGCTGTCATATATCGTACAGCGGTATGCATCGGCGGGCCCAGCCCTGCTGCCAGACGCACGGTCATAAGTCAAATGGTCGTATGTCAAGCAGGTCGTAAGTCGGATGGTGAATGTACTTACACGCTGTGCTGGCATGCAGGTACACATTAAAATCACTAAGAGTGTCCCTCTAGTCTTAACACCATAGTAATACTAATGGTACGTAACAATAATCACTCTTGGGCACATTAATTAACCCTTTGACTGTTTCTGTTGTATATATATGTCTTACGAGCCAGTGTTTTTGACGTATTAATATGCCAAAATTCTAGCGGCTTCAAATCAAGCAGGTGAAAGCTGGTAGGCCCACATGTGAGATAATGGGTCTGTGTGGTCAGTGTGCACAGTATAAAAAAAATCCTGCAGCACGCAGTGCATAATGAGGAAAAAACCTCCGACCATTTTTTTTGGATTAAAATGCCAACTTTGAGGTGTATTTTCGTATAGTATTTATGGTTGTATTCTCGTTTTCTTGGTCTCATTTGATAGAATGGAAGACATATTACAGAAATAGAGATGATTTTGATTGGTTTCACGATGAAAAGGACCTTGAAATTGAGCTCAAAGTAGCGGAAATGTTCGATTTGTGTCAACAAAAATTCAAAATAGAAAGCAAGAGTAATAAGAGGGGCCTGGAGATGTGACTGATGAACAGAGAAAATGTTATTTTAGTGCCAGGAATTTCCGCATTGTTCATTCTGGACCCTATTTTGAAATTAACATGTTTTTTATTTGTGTGAAATTGGCCAAATTGCCAATTTCTGACCACTTTATTGAGTAGTTGAAATCGGTAAATGGACGGTTTCTTGTACTCAGTCGATAGAACAAATGGAGTTCTAAAGAAATAGCTATGAGTTTGGTCAACTGGAACAATGGAATTGGCTAAAAGTGGGCAAAATTGCCGATGCGTAAATATGACCGAGATCGCTAAATTCACGAGAGCGTAATTACGTAAGTTTTCCATCAAATTTCTTACTTTTTGGTGTCATAACCATTGGGAAAAGATTCTCATCATTTCATAAGAATTTTTTTTTTTTTTCGAATATTTTACGACACAGAGAGACACTTTAGGATTTGGGGTCACGACAGTCAAAGGGTTAAATGTCTTATTTTACGTTAATATAGACCAAATACAGTATGTGTGTTGTAACAGAACTCAAGTGTATGAGCTTGCCATGCCTTACCTTTAAATAGTTTCTTGAGCTTATCTACTCTCTGAGCCCGGCCATGGGCCATGTGCATCATATTACCATATACAGTGGACCTGGTTAACGAATACCCGGAAATCGTGCAATTATGTAAGTATAATTTTGTAAGTTCTTGTGGAAGTGTATTTTTGGGGGTCTGAAATAGACTAACCTACGTGAAATTTTTCCTTAATGGAGTAAATTCGTTCGGTAATGGCACTTGAGCAGACTTCAGGAGTGAAGTTTTTACGAAACTCGGGGGTCCACTGTACTGTACTGTATAAAATAATCAATACCTTTAATAAAACATCAGGAATAAGACAACATTAAGAAAGAGGTATATTAGTAGTGTCATAATTTTTTTTTCATGAGGCAGGCAAAAAATGTGCTGTATATCAAGGGTATGATGGGTGCACTAAGAGAACTTAGTAGGTTTAAAGGGATCAAGACTTCAACATGCTTCCTCCATACATAAGGCCAATTACCAACAGACCCCTGGCTGTCTTCAAGAGGAAGCTTTATAAGTTCCTCAAGTTGGTTCCTGATCAGCCAGGCTGTAGTGCATATGTTGGACTGCGTGCGGCTTACACCAACAGGTCGATCAATCAGGTCAACAACCAGGAAGCCTGGTTTGAGACCGGGCCATGAATGTGCTGACCCCTGAACTTGACTCCAGATAGGTTCCAGGTATCTGAAGTTCAGATTCCGGGTGCCATGCTGTTCACTGTACTACTTTCAGTGAAATATTTTTACTTTATTTACTACTCATTTACGTTCCTCCTTTCACCTTGAGATTCACTTTTAGCGCTGGTGGGTCCTGCACTACTCATCTTCATCTGCTCCTCTCTTTCTTCCTGCCTCATGCTACAGTGCTGAATAACCTTTATGGGTTTAGTGCTGTACATAATTATAATAATAATTTATTACTGAATATTAGAAGTTTTATGCTTCTGATAAATATAATTACTATGTGAGAAATAATATTATATCAAGTGAACTATTATAAGGAAAAGTTGATTTATATATTTATATTGTCAAGCTCTTAAGAACTTAGAATTTTTCAGAGGACACTTTTTTTTTTATTTTTTTTTTTTATTCCATTGGCCATCTCACACTATCATCAAAATTAAATTGCCTCAACTATTGAAAGTTGGAATTGTGGATAATAAAATCCCTGGATATGTGGTTGAATTAAAAATAATGGGTGCAAGTGTTTGAACTTTGTTAATACAGTTCTGTTTATTGAATATAAGTCATCTGCTCTCATAATTTTAATGTAATTTGCTGCATGTTGAACAACTGGACAAAGTGAAAAGTACATAAGAGTATCAGAAATAGTAGTGACAGCCTTAGGAAGGCATGGATCACAACTTTCCACAATGATGCACTTGCACTCTTAATTAAATATAGTTGAAAATTTCTAACTTGAAACAATGGTTAAAGTAAGCATGATACACTTTTTTTTTCATTTCATGACTGAGCAAGACGGGTGTTCCCCACAGGTAGTTCTGGACAGTGATGGACTGATGAATACAGGAAGAGGAGCATCAGGATACAGGAAAGGCTTCACTTCCACCAGTAAGAAGCTGTATATGTGCCCTCACTGTCCATATGTGTCAAATGTAGCTACCAATTTAAGGAATCACATGCGCACTCACACAGGTGAAAAACCATTTAGATGCTCATATTGTTCTTATTCAGCCATTACAAAGGATAATCTTAAGAGGCATATTCGTAATCATACTGGTGAGAAGCCATTTGAGTGTAAAGTGTGCCCCTATCGGAGTGCTGACAGAAACACTCTGATGACTCATATTGTAACACATCATCAATAAAGAAAGTTAGATTCCTTAAGAAGAATTAGCAGTATTTTCTAAGCAAAGTCTAGTGATTTAGACTGATTTTTTTTTTTTTTATATTAGAACTAGGTGCACAGTTTTTTGTTGATTTACTGTTCGGTGCGATATTATTGGAATCACAATATCCTTGAAACACTAATGTCTTTATTTTTCACTGAAATGTACAATATTTCAAAATAAAAATAATGAATATAATAAATTGTATGTGTTACCTATTATGATACTATTCAAAAGCCTGAAGGTGCATACCTGTACATACAGTGGACCCCCGAGTAACGAACAAAATTCATTCCAGAAACCTGCTCAAGTGCCATTACCGAACGAATTTACTCCCTTAAGAAATAATGTCAAGTAGGTTAGTCCATTTCAGACCCCCAAAAATACACTTACAAAAGCACTTACAATATTATACTTACATAATTGTACGATTTCCGGGGTGTTCGTAACTCAGGGGTCCACTGTACATTGTCATGGACATGTAGCTTCTAATGTATATCTCTGAAGTCTTTTTTGATCTACTCAGAATCTAGCTTATTTTTTCTTTTGTGAACCCTCATGGAAACTTAACTTACATGTACACCCCCCAGACATGTTACTTGGCCTGATCCTTTATAAATGTGTTTTCCAACATTGTGCAGTTTTTCTCTATATTTAAGCTTAGGTTAGTAAATACATAATGTGTTGCAAAACTTGTTATTGCATATCATTTTATGCTGGATGAGCATAACACAGATTTTACTTAAATTGGTTTATTTTTACAATACAAACCTCTGTACTGTACAAGGATTTTTTTTTTTAGTTTATTGCCTTAAAATGAGGTGTAGTGTCAGACTTAATAAGCCACATTAGTTACAGTATATGGTATTTTTACTGGGCACTTGATATCCTGCAAGTTATGGGGGGATGGAGGCATCGGCGGTCGTGATGGTGGTGGCAGTCGTGGTAGTGGTGTTAGTGGTGGTGGTGAAGGCTAATGTTTCTTGTAATTTCATTTTGCTTAAGCATTTTTTAAATTAATACATGGTATCAGTGTAATTGAAGTCATATTTGTGGAAATACAGCTACTTAGCTAGTTGTGCATTAATGATTGTGGATTAAAATCAAAACTATTCATTGAATTTTATAAAAAAAAATTTAAGTCATTAGAGGTCAAATAATTTAATAATGTCCTATATCCCATATACTTTCTTTTGTAATGGTCTTTCATGAATTTCATTTTAATGCTATTTGAGCTCATTCAGTATTTTATAAATTATTCTGCTGTAAAAGACATCGCCAGAAGTCATTCAACACGACAAAAACAGTGACGACTTTATGGGTGACACACATAAACGTCCCAACCCTCGCCGAGGTTTTTATATGATTTACCTCTTGATGATTCTGGGGACTATTGCCCCTGAGAAGTGCTTTCAAAATAAGCCTCTTAGTTCATAGCTTGGTCAGTTAGGTAGTTGTTGCTCTCTGCCGGCTGTCACACGTGGGCACCTGGGCACCACAGCTTGGCTGACCAGAAATTGCTTGTGGAATTTTTTGAAGTTTTCTCTTAAAAATAGTTAAGACTGTTAATCTGTTAACCCTTTGGGGGTCGGTGCCGTACTAGTACGTTTTACGAGCAGGGGTTGGTGCCGTACTAGTACGCCCAAATTCTAGCGGCCTCAATTTAAGCAGAAAACGTCTGGTAGGCATACATATGAAAGAATGGGTCTGTGTGGTCAGTGTGCGCAGTATAAAAAAAATCCTGCAGTACACACTGCATAATGAGAGAAAAAAAACTCTGACCGTTTTTTTTCGATTAAAACAGCGACTTTGCAGTCGATTTTCGTATGGTATTTATTGATGTATTCTCGTTTTCTTGGTCTCATTTGATAGAATGTAAGATATATTACAGAAATAGAGATGATTTTGATTGGTATAACAATGACAAGTACCTTGAAATTGAGCTCAAAGTAGCGAAAATGTTCGATTTTTGACGATGTTCAAGAGTAAACAAATCACACCATGCCTCCAATACACATCAACTGGCGAGTCTTATATTCATGCACAAGTGCTCTGATATTATTTATACCATTTTTACAATGATGCAGTTGTATACATAACAGTAAATCTTCTATTTTTTGTGAGAATAAAAATTCAAAATGAAAAGCAAAAGTAATGGAACAGGGGCCTGGAGACGTGACTAATGAACAGAGAACATGTTATTTTAGTGCCAGGAATGTCTGTCTTGTTTACTCTGGACCCTATTTTGAAATTGGCATCGTGTGAAATTGGAAAATAGCCATTTTCTGACCACTATTTTGGGTAGATAAAATTAGTAAATAGGCGGTTTCTTGTACTCAATCGATAGAAGAAATGGAGTTCTAGCGAAATAGCTATAATTTTAGGAGACTGAAACATTGGAATTTGTCGAAAATAGAGCTCAAAGTGGGCGAAATCGCCGATGCGTAAGTGTCACGGCTACCGCTAACTTCGCGAAAGCATAATTCCGTTAGTTTTCGATCAAATTTCATAATTTTGGTGGCGTTATGATCGGAAAAAGATTCTCTATCATTTCATAAGAATTTTTTTTTTTTTCCAAAAAATTTTCGACCCCAGGAACACTTTCCTGAGAAGGCCTGTCGACCCCCAAAGGGTTAATAGTTTCCCTTTTATTTGGAGGAGTATTTAATGGCTTTTAACCCTTTAGTGTATTTATTATCCTACAGCTTTTAATTTGGGATAGTATTTTGCACCATCTGCTGTATTTCCTGTTTTCATAAGGATGTAGTTCAGTGTTCAGATCTGAAACTAGTACCTTCAGTGTAATTTACATTTCCGTAGTCCTTGGTGTACACTTAAAGTGACTATTGTGATATGGGCAGTAAAAGTTTTCTGTACATTGTACAAATCTACAATTTTAGATTCTATAAAAGGGGTCCATAGTGAACAGTAATACTTCAGTCTATAGAGTGCAAATACCTTAGAGTATATCATAGACTTGTCATCTCTTTGTTTTGAAGGTTCTTAGTATCCAGCCTTCATTTTGTAGTTGTGATAGTAACATTATTATTATGTTCCTTGAGCATAAGCTCTTCCACCATGGTACTCCAAGCCCCTTACAATTCTCTTTCCACCAGTTAAATACCTTGATTAAACATTGTGTTATGTTCTGGTTTTTATCGCTTCAGTTTTTCAATAGTGGAGGATTGCAGCTGAAGCAGGATACAGACAACCACTAGAAATAGATACGTACTTAAGAGACTGAGACATATTGATTAGAGTGAGTCAGGAGACATTATTAGCATTAAAGATGCTGTTGCTTTCAGAAGGACTTGAGGAAATAGTAGGAAGATTTGTTCCACCAAAAGAGTGAGTGATTTGGGGAATGGGATTCAGGAGGAGATAGTTAATGCTACAACTACTGAAATGTTTAGGGAATAATGTAAAATAAGTGAACATGAGATACCATGAACAGTTTTACTCCAATAACTGCAAATAGATGTACCTGTCACAATGAAGTACACCAGCCAAATGAAACCTTGACACAGCACCTGAATTCTGGAGTTTTACATGTGGCATACTTAATTGTTGACTACGTACTTGGTCAGCTAGGTTGTTGTTGCTGATAGTGTGCAGGCATATATAACCATCATAACCTGGCTGTTATGTCATTTTCTGTATTTTCTTTTTTATTTTGCACCCCCTTCCCAAGTAGTGTTGTATGGCTCACGACTTTAGTGCCGTTTTTTTAGTATAATAATTTTTCAGCTTCTTTTTCGAAGCTTCTTTCTTTGTAGCCACATACGCCATATAGGTGAGTGTCCCCAATAAAGAGTTGGATGTGTGAAAAGCAGGGAGGCCAGTTAAGAGCTCGGCATGCATAATAAAGGATTGGGTAGGCACTCTGAGCTATCTAAGTTGTGCTGGCTATGTAGGCCTGCTGTTTGATGGCAGTAACAGCCTTATTGATCAAGCAGTCAGCATTAGTCTGATCTCAGGCTGGACTTTGAGAATAATACTCTCAAAACCAGTCACAGGTATGTCACAAACATGAAAAAATATTAATTTCATGATGGTAACTCGAAAAGTGTTACCGAAACGACTTTCCTGGCAGCCCCCTGTGAATTTCCAAAATTTAGTAGATACAGTAATTGATGTTTCCTTTGTCCATATGTATACTGGTCATTCCCCGCTGTTGCACCTTCCTCGCATGTGGCTGCTACTGTTGCATACAGTACTGTATATAAATGCATTTTTTTTTTCTTTTGTTAACATGAGATTTGCTACCTAACACTGTACCCTGGCTCATGACATGTCAGTATTGCCACAGTGCTGCCTTGCTGCTGAGAAACAAATAAGAATATATTTTGTCACAAAGACACCTTATTGTTCTGTCAACCTCTTTGAATTTTTTTTCTAAATTGACGCCCTTCATACACTCGTATCAAAATTTGTTTCTTCACCAGCTGTCATCCTGAAAATATTTACAGAAACAAAGTATGATATATATTGCTTATTTGATGATAATCTTCAGTTATTGGTGAATTTATTTCTCATCTTCTTTTCACGTAACTCAAAACAGTATTTTTTGTAGTCAGTTATTGATGAATTTCAATTTTTTTTTTCTCATCACATAACTCAAGACAATAATGTAATTAACATTTAAGTTTGTATGTACTGTAGTGTTTATATATTCGTGTACATAGTATATGTATAGTTTTATATATACAGAATATATTGTAATACTACATACCACACACATTTGTATCTTAACTCGTTCTCCTCCTTTTAATTATCCTTATCCTCTTAATTCTGCTCATCCTTCTTTCTCTTTCCCCTCCTCCTCCCTCTCCCCACACTCATACACTGCACGCATACATACATATAGTATACACACAAAGCATATACATGCTCATTCATTCACACAAGTGTGTAGGCATATTTCTTCTTTCGTATTGATATTTTGACCGTGAGACAGACATTCCCAACAGGTGTTGCAGCAGAGCGACTGTCAGGTGACTGACCAGATGAGCGGCGCAGGAGGAAGGCTTCTTCAGAACCCCACCAGCAGACTGCACCAGTGTTCCCATTGTTCTTATAGTACTATATACATAACTAATCTCAAAAATCACTTGCGCACTCATACCGGAGAGAAGCCATTTTCCTGTCCTCATTGTCCTTATAGAACAACCACCAAACAGAGTTTAATGGAGCATATTCGAACTCATACTGGAGAGAAACCATTTGCCTGTTCATATTGTACCTACACTGCAATTACAAAGCAAAGCTTAAAAAGACATTTGCTTACTCACACCGGAGAGAAGCCATATGCATGCATGTATTGCTCCTATCGAACCATAAAAAAAGCAACTTTAAAAACTCACATGTTAACTCATCATTCATTAGAAAATGAGCATTCCAGTTAATTAAGGTTAAGAGGAGATATGAGTTTAGTAAGGCAGTTACTTTAAAAGTTTCTGTGATTTGGAACCTGTTTTTAGAATTGTAGTACGTATTAGTAATCCCAGCTATGACTATTAATATTAGTGTTAAACTTAAGGTAAATTTAGAATAAGATTTCATTAATTTTAGTTTCTGTTTTGGGACCATGGTACCCACATTTCAATGTCTTCCTGTTACCTACCAAATACTCACTTATCCTAGCCCCAGTAATGGTCTACATGCTTAGTTAAACTTCTTGTTGCCTTTGCTCTTATTGTTACTCAACTGTTGTGGTGTTTCACAGGTGCCAGCTGTGACCTGTGCACCCCACTATGTCCAGTTGTCACCCTCCTTCACAAAAAGTTTGTTCTCTACGTTCACGTTACTCTTGGTTCTTCCTCTTGATGTAGGTGTAGGTCACATCTGCTTTTGACAGCCATGCTTCTTTTTCCATAGTCTGGTTAGTTTCACATCCTGGGCCTTTGTTCAGCTCATAACCGCTGCATCACAGGATCTCATTGCATTGCATCACACCTCTACTCTTTCATCAAGATGGAATACTCTCGATTTTTGAACATTGCCTTGAATTTCTGCTTTCATTTAATACTCTTTTGTTCCCAGTCTCACTAGTGTGTGTTATGTCACTAACTTGATGTCCTCCTTTTGCCTGAATTCTTCTTCTTCACATATGTGAATCTCTATATGGTGTTCCAGGCATTCCAACTGTATGACCTTTGCAGATTTAGAGAATGCATTTAAGTATAACCCTGGCATTCCAAATGTCAGGCTTCATCATTACCAATGACACAGCATGCATGCATGCATTCTCTCTCTCTCTCTCTCTCTCTCTCTCTCTCTCTCTATCTATCTATCTCTTTTTTTTTTTTTTTTTTTTTTTTTTTTTTTTTTTTTCTTGTGGCATTCTTCTAACTGTGGAGCACATTTTAACTGCTTTTGTCTTTTCACCTAAATTATAGTATTTTATAATTATTAGAGAACTCTAGAGACCTTAGGAAACTTTTAAGGGTCTTCCAATGTGAACAGTTTGATGCCTCGCTTTTAACAGATGCAGGTTATTTTAGCTTAGTGTTGCAGAATTCAGTGTTGTTGTGTGCTAATAATGCTTAGGTTTCTTACATTTTTGTTGGATGGTTTTACCTTGGGTATTTTTATATGTTTATATTTACAGTGGACCCTCGACTAACAATCTTAATCCATTCCAGGAGCTAGACCTTTACACGAAAAAATCGTTATTCGAAACCTTATTTCCCATAAGAAATAATGTAAATACAATTAATCCGTTCCAGACATCCAAAAATATTCACAAAAATTACATATTTTTTAAAGAATAACTATAGTTTTACATACAGAAAACACATAAATACTACATACAATAATAAATTTATAAATAAATATTGAAATAAACATTTAAAATAACATTTACTTACCTTTATTGAAGAGACTTGCTGGCATCTGGAAGATAGGGAGGAGGACAGGGGGAGGGGTTAGTGATTGGAAGGGGAATCCCCACTCCCTGCATGCCTGCTACACTCCCTGCATGCCTACTACACTCCCTGCATGCCTGCTACACTCCCTGCATGCCTACTACACTCCCTGCATGCATGCTACACTCCCTGCATGAATGCTACACTCCCTGCATGAATGCTACACTCCCTGCATGAATGCTACACTCCCTGCATGAATGCTACACTCCCTGCATGAATGCTACACTCCTGCATGAATTCTACACTCCCTGCATGAATGCTACACTCCCTGCATGAATGCTACACTCCTGCATAATGCTACACTCCCTGCATGAATGCTACACTCCCTGCATGAATGCTACACTCCCTGCATGAATGCTACACTCCCTGCATGAATGCTACACTCCCTGCATGAATGCTACACTCCCTGCATGAATGCTACACTCCCTGCATGAATGCTACACTCCTGCATGAATGCTACACTCCCTGCATGAATGCTACACTCCCTGCATGAATGCTACACTCCTGCATGAATGCTACACTCCCTGCATGAATGCTACACTCCCTGCATGAATGCTACACTCCCTGCATGAATGCTACACTCCCTGCATGAGATGCTACACTCCTGCATGAATGCTACACTCCCTGCATGAATGCTACACTCCCTGCATGAGTGCTACACTCCCTGCATGAGTGCTACACTCCCTGCATGAGTGCTACACTCCCTGCATGAGTGCTACACTCCCTGCATGAGTGCTACACTCCCTGCATGAGTGCTACACTCCCTGCATGAGTGCTACACTCCCTGCATGAGTGCTACACTCCTGCATGAGTGCTACACTCCCTGCATGAGTGCTACACTCCCTGCATGAGTGCTACACTCCCTGCATGAGTGCTACACTCCCTGCATGAGTGCTACACTCCCTGCATGAGTGCTACACTCACTGCATGAGTGCTACACTCACTGCATGAGTGCTACACTCCCTGCATGAATGCTACACTCCCTGCATGAATGCTACACTCCCTGCATGAATGCTACCACTGGGGTGCCACTAGGAAGCTTCTTTGGACCCATGGTGACTTATTTCAGTGACAATCACTAAACTACCAAAAAAGACAACAAATGTATTGTGAATGTTTGAAAGAGCGCACTGGGTATTGTTCACTCAAGTGTAAACAACGCAAGACTGCCGTCCTGGGCAGAGGCGCGCAAGTGCAGGGCAGGCGGACAGGTCTGGTACGTATTGCTACCCGAGTAAAGATCGCTACACAAGAAAAATATTGACCGTAAAAAGCAATTGTTACCCGAAAAAATCGTTACTCGGGGTTCCACTGTATCTTTTTATTGCAGAAAGTGCTGAGTGATTTCATAGCCCAAAGTGTTTTGTAAGTCTCACAACTTTTCTCTTTCCTTATTGTTCCTAGCAATGGTTGGAAGTGCATTTGATGTCACAAATTTATTCCTCTGTTTCCTGGACATTTACTTGTTACATACCCTCCTGATCTAAGGTTTCCAGGGAGAGAGAGAGAGACATAGCATCTCTGCTTGGGTAGTTTTATTTTGTAGCTTAGGTCTCTCTACCTTGGGGAGGAAGGGGGTTGTGTGTGATTCATCTGTCCTCTGCTCTGCACTGGGATGTGCTTCTTGCCCTCCCATCGATCCTTCAGGAGATGCTGCTTTTTTCTTATCATTTGTGCTTTGGTGTCCACCACATTACTCTTTCACACTCCCCACTACTAGATGAGGACAGAGGACTGCACTTCCATGTCCTCCCAGCATCCTTTGCAGCTTCAATCTATAGTGCCCTGAACTGAACTTCAGTTCATTATCATTCCAGTCATACACCAGTTTATCCTCCAAGATATGTGGGCTATGACCCTGTTTTTACCTGACTGTCACTTGGCCCTGGCTCGTTTTACCACCCTAACTCAGGAGTTCAGCCCCCCTCTTCTTCCACACTGTAATCTTCTCTGTGTGTGTGAGAATATATCCATCCATCTCCTTCCCTTACACCTTTCTGGGCATCATCATTCCATTGTGAATTGATTGCTGCTCTGCATTTATGAGCCCTCCATCAAGTGGTCTTTCATTTTTTGATGGCATGCTGGGGCACTCCAAATGTGGACTTTTTCACCATAAGGACTAACTATATGTTGTTTTACCTTCATCAGCTGCCTTTTTCCTTGTCTGGTAAGCATGTGAGTTTCTTTATGTTTCCTCTCTTACTCTTCTATCTTGGAATGTCATCTTTTGCCTCTTTTAGCATCTCCTCCCTGTGTTCTGGTTGCTGCAAGATACTGACAGTTCTAGTCTCAGGTGATGTAGAGTATACTGCTGTTTTACTAAATAGGTAATCCAAGGACATTTACTAGAATCAACTAGAATTTTTATAACAGAGTTATATACAGTACTCATTGCAGTCATATGCATGCAACCATGTCCACTTCATTTATTCTTGTTTCAGACTCTCACACTGCATTACAAGCTATCCAATGAAATTTAACTTCCTACATCCCATCATAATTCATATACAACTGTGGTTATGGTGATTTTTAGCAAGTGCAGTGAGGTCATTTTATGCTGGATCCCTAGACACACTTCAGTCAGTGAACACTCAGGGAGTCCCTTTTTTCAGAATATTTTTTGATACATTGGTCCCCTGTGAGTTATGATATTAATCCATTTCAGATGATGTACTGTACCTCAAAACTATCATAACTATCATCCCCAAAATACAGTGGACCCCCACCTAACGAGCAAAATTCATTCCAGAAGCCTGCTCAAGTGCCATTAAAGATCGAATTTACTTCCTTAAGAAATAATGTCACGTAGGTTAGTCTATTTCAGACCCCCAAAAATACACTTCCACAAGCACTTACAATATTATATACTTACATAATTGTACGATTTCCGGGGTGCTCATTAGGCGGGGGTCCACTGTACAATGTTTTATGGTAATTCATTCCAAGACCCTGGAAGTGCAACTTTTGCTATACCTTGGGTGTACACGCTCACAGATATAGCTTGTAAACACTATCTCCTGTCCTCTGCTTCTCTCATATCCACAATAACAACAGTCTTTCTATCTCTATGATAAGTTCTCTGTCTTTTTTTCACTAGCTTAGATTTGTCAGCCACTTGAAATTCTTTATTATTTCTATTTGTTTGTTAATAGCAGAGATGGTTGATTGTGGAAAGTCATACTCATGCACCAATGCACTGATTTCTTGCTTGATCTTCAGAGAAATGGCCTGTATACTGTACACTTTAAGGCCCATGGTAACTTGGTAATGCACAAGATGGTGTAATTATAACACAAGTGCAGTTATGAAGGGTAAATAATCCAAAGTTATTGTGGGAAACATTTGTGATAGCTTCAAACTGAAGAGTAAACAATAAACTGTAATATAAACTCTGCTATTGGCTGAGATGTTACCATGGAGACATTTAACCCCATTGCTGACTGGCAGCTAAGCCATTCTCACAGCCCCCCACTCCTATTGACTCAGACACTGTCCAAGTGGCAAGCTACTGCATCGCTGGTTGGTTAAGGCCCACCCACACAAGAACGGATGCTCCTATTAGCTCAGACATCGCCTAAGAGGCAGGCTACCACATCGCTAGTTGACTGAGGCCCACCCATATATGCCAGCCATAATAATAATAATAATGTTTATTTCAAGTACATGATACAACTATTACAGGCCTAGCTGACATCATTGGTATACAGTGGACCCTCGGTTAACGAAAAAACTTCATCCCAAAAGCTTGCTCAAGTGCCATTACCAAACGAATTTACGTCCTTAAGAAATAATGTCACGTAGGTTAGTCTATTTCAGACCCCCAAAAATACACTTCCACATGCACTTAAAATATTATACTTACATAATTGTATGATTTCCGGGGTATTCGTTAACCGAGGGTCCACTGTACTACTGTGTATAGAAAGCCCCTGGTTATGCAGATTAATTAACCCTTTGGGGGTCCAAGGGGTCTCTCTGAAACTCGTTCTCAGGGTCCACGAATTTAAAAAAAAAAAAAAAATTCTTATGAAATGATAGAGAATCTTTTTCCGATCATAACGCCACAAAAATTATGAAATTTGATCGAAAACTAACGGAATTATGCTTTCGCAAAGTTAGCGGTATCCATGACATTTACGCATCAGCGATTTCGCCCACTTTGAGCTTTGAGGTTTTTTTCCTCATTATGCACTGTGTGGTGCAGGAATTTTTTTATACTGTGCACATTGACTGCAAAGACCCATTCTATCACATCTAGGCCTAACAGCCTGTTTCTGCTTGATTTGAGGGCGCTAGAATTTAGGCGTACTAGTACGTCAATAACCACAGTGCGTAAAACGTACTTGTAAGACCATAACCCCGAAAGGGTTAATTAACAATTCATGTTAAGCACTAAACTCATGCGGGTCATTCAGTGTAAGGCGTGGTAGAGGCTTGATCCTCCATCTGCTGATCACGAGACAGACTTGCTTACTATTTGTACTGCAATTAGGCTCCTGGCCATCTTCTTCCCATCTCTGTTGGATGTGAAAAACCTTGCTTTCCTGCTTATGAATCAACCATTCCTATGTTTTTGTGTTCTTTTGATATGGATTCCATGTCAAAAGAACATCAAAACACAAGAATGGACGGACACTGCAGTAGGCTTCCTAATCCAGGCTGGGCAGGTTCTTTTCAAGTCCAAATCTTCCCACTCTTATATTTGCTTGTCATATTCATAACCCATAAACTGAGAGAGACCTGGAAAAAAGTGCTATGTGCATGTGTATGTGTGTTTGTATGCACAAAATTTGGAAAAAAATATATAATATTTTTTCTTATAATTTTAAGAATTAATTTTTCTAAGAATAAAATAATGAAATCAGATGAAAACTTAACAATTTATGGAGAGTTGAAGTAAGTGTAAAATGATCACTCTCACTGATAACATCGGAAAATGTGCATAGTAGAAATTTATGCCTCCCCATTTATTTACATCAAATCATGATTTTTTTTTTTAATTTTCATATGATATTAAATGTGTTTCACTGTCTTTTAGCACTCAAAACATGAGGTGATGCATAGAGAATCAGATTGTGATATCCCTGAAAGCATTGAAAATAAATCACATTTACTTTCTTGAGTTATCCGAGATAAAATAATTCATACCTTGCAATGTATGGTACTTTTTATGTACCCATAACATCTGTGTACACTCAGAACCATTGTAAAACATATGTTTGCTAATGTACACAGACCTAAATAACTAATAATGTTGGTAGGATTACCAGCAATATGTTAGGTAAAAGGACCCATGCAACTAATGCCATTTTCTTGTGGCAACATTTCATTCCCCATTATGACTTGACAGCTACTAGAGAGCGAAATATTGTCACAAGAAATTGGCATTACTAGTTGCACATGTGTCCTTTTACCTAACACTAAATAAAAACATACTGTTGAGTCATTTTTACTCAGGATGCACTGTGTGGATCAGCTGGGCCATACATTTTTATCTTAGGCATGACAAGGTGACAGGGCATCTGAACACTTGAGCTGAGGCATCAGATGTCAGGTGGCATCAGATTTGAAGGCACAAAAATTCAGGATAAATTTATGGGAGATGCCCCATGGAAGATGCACTTGGAGTGTTGAAGCTGCCCAAGGTTTTAGGTTCAATCACTGTACTTGGCAGATGGTTTCACTCATCTACAATTCTATTCCTAAATCTATGCCTGAATTTATCCAACTGTAATTCATTGTTATATGTTCTTAGCACTCTACTTGTATATCTTATATAAACCTGTTTCTACTTGTATATTTTAATCATATCTCCCAAGTTAGCTGAATACAGTCCAGTAGAGTTCAGTTTGCGATTAACAGACATATCATTGATACTCCTCCACTTGCTTGCACTAAATGATTCACACAGGTTTAGCTCTTCCCATACTAAAAAAAAAATCCTATCATTTTATGTATTTTAAGAAAGAGTAAGTTCAGGGTTCTTTCTGCGAGGACTACCAGACAAGTACCAGTTCACCATATATTAATTGACTGTCTTAGCTATCAGAGAGCAGCATACACAATTCACTTTCAACATCTTCACCACCCTGACTTACTTCCTCAAGGATCTTAACAGAAACTGACCTATTGCACCAGTTGTGATCTTAATTTTACAATTTCATTAACTTATACCCTTATAACTTAAACCTACCTCTGCACTGTATGGCCCATATGGGTTTAGCACTTTTTAAATATAATAATAATTCAGGATAACCCTGCAACCCTGGCTCCTGTTTTTATAGACCGTTTCATTATGTGTTGTTCTCTGACTGCTTCACATCCTCCTACTTTTTCAACCCTAGGAGGATGACCTGGGGCTGACTCCGGATACCTTTTTTTCTGTCCTCCACTCTGAGCTGCTCTGGGGTCTGTTCTCTTATGCTGTTTCTTCTTGACAACTGGACTTGGTGGGCTGTGCAGGCTGCAGCTGGCTCCTGCATGGTGCTGCAACAATAGTGTAATGAGTGAAGACAAACAAGTGGGTTGACCTGTCCTAGACTATTACTGGGGTTAAGACAGGGGAGTCATATTAGGTAGGCAATAGGAAGACAGTTTATCAGGGGCCCCCATGGACCTTAGCACAGGAAGGCTTCCTTCATCCTTCAAAATGCAGTCTTATGTTAAGAACACATAAGACATTTAAAAAAAATTATGATTCTGAATTGTTTTTAGCAGCCTTATTGTTGTATATACAGCCTCTCCTCACTTAGCGACGTACTCGTTTACTGACAACTCGAACTTATGACAGGCTCTCTGACCAGTATGCATACCTAAATAATGTACAGTGGTCCCCCGAGTTTCGTAAAAACTTCACTCCAGAAGCCTGCTCAAGCGCCATTACCAAACGAATTTACTCCCTTAAGGAAAAATGTCACGTAGGTTAGTCTATTTCAGACCTCCAAAAATACACTTCCACAAGCACTTACAATGTTATACTTACATAATTGTACGATTTCCAGGGTGTACGAAACTCGGGGGACCACTGTATATTAGAGCTGATTTCCTCTATTCTGTTTATTACAGTATACAGTACACTGCTGTATAAACATTTAAAAATATACCAGAAATGTTATAAATGGTGCAAAGGTGACATTAAAACAATATCAGAGATGGTTGACACAAACCCACTACCATTATAGTATGCTCCTCACTTAGTAACGAATGCGTTTACCGACGTGGTCTTAAGAACGGAACTCCGTCGTTAAGTGAGGAGAGGCTGTATATAAAAAATAAGTAGCATGTTAGTGAAGGATTTTTATAAGACAGTAGTTCTCATTAATTTGATTTTTTTTACATGATTTCACCTTACTTTGGCCAAATTAAATTTACCAAATATGTTGATGTGTGCAGTTAGGTTCGATGCCTCTGTTAATGTCACATACTCTGTGTACAGACTTTTTTAAAATTACAGTATTTGTTAATTTTATCTCTAGTTTCACTGTAGTTTTGTGAGGTCTGAAAAATGATCATATGGTAAACCCTTCATTTAACAGGCTTTGGAAATACAGAACAAAAGTCCTTTGCTGACAGCATTGTTCATTATTGTTACAATCAAGGCAAAACAATCTTTTTTCTATCCAACATAATTGCCATTACTAACCACCAACTCCACTCAATCCGTTAAATAGAGGGTTTATTGTAATAGAAACATATTTTAATATTTCACAAATAATCCACACTCTGGGGAGGCAACCTTAGACACCATTTTGGACCAAAAGGTCACCTACCGTATTCTCTCCAAAATGTGGGTTATTTGTGAATTGTTCCAACCATGGTGTAGACCCTGCAAGCAAAGTGAATTAATGCTGGTGAGAGGCTCTTGATCCAAGGAATAAAGTATTTTATGGTGAAGATGCTATTTTTTTTTTTTTTCTCAAAATAAGTCTTTGTAAATTTACCCAGTGCCTTTGAGGCCGAAGTACCATTTATCTTATTTTCCTAAATTTAGCCAGTCAGAATTGAGGTGGCGTCCACAACACCGGAGCATCTTGTTTGCCGTAAAATACGGTAATCCTCTCTGTCAAATGAAACCCAGTGCTGTTCATTCCCCCAGGCGCTGTACGACCCTTACGGGTTTAGCGTATTCACCTTCACGTGAATGTAATAATAATAATAATCCAGCCATGGTATTGTCACTTTTATTCTTAATATTTAAACACTGTGTAATGCAAAACACTCTTCCTGACCATCCAGTTTAGTGAATAAATATAAGAAAAACTGTATCTGATTTATCTCCTAAATAATGTAGGTTTTGGCTTGAAAATTTTCATATTCATTTATTGGGTTAGGACTGATATTCTCCTGTGAGGATTATGTCCAAGGAGAGTATCAAATAATAGTGTCCAAGGAAAGTATCAAAAGAATAGTGTCCAAGGAAATTATCAAAGAATAGTATCCAAGGAAAGTATATCAAAGAATAGTATCCAAGGAAAGTATCAAAGAATAGTATCCAAGGAAAGTATCAAAGAAGAGTATCCAAGGAAAGTATCAAAGAATAGTATCCTAGGAAAGTATCAAAGAATAGTATCCAAGGAAAGTATCAAAGAATAGTATAAAAGGAAAGTATCGAAGAATAATATAAAAAAATAGTCATGAGGTAATTCAGTGAAGTGGTTTTAATTTTTTACTGATACCTTATTAATGTTAGGTATGAAACTCATGATTACTGATTAATAAAATGTTATCAAATTCTCATTAATTTGTTGTTGTTATTGGTCAGGGGTCAAGCAAGGTGAGGGCATTCAGGGTCATTCATGAAGCAGCAAGTGGGTTTTGTGAAGTTATTCAGAGGTTAGCAGGAAGCTGCTGTTTGAAAGTCAGCAGCAAGAGGTTGTTTTGACATTTAGAAGGTCAGCAGCAGGCAGTTGTTTGGAAGCTTTCAGAAAGTCAGCAGCAAACAGTTGTTTATAAGTTATTCAGAAAGTCAGTAGCAAGCAGTTGTTTTGAGGTTATTCAGAAAGTCAGTAGCAAGCAGTTGTTTTGAGGTTATTCAGAAAGTCAGCAGCAAGCAGTTGTTTTGAGGTTTTTCAGAAAGTTAGCAGCAAGCAACTGCTTTGAAGTCACTCAGAAAGTCAGCAGCAAGCAGCTGTTTTGAAGTCACTCAGAAAGTCAGCAGCAAGCAGCTGCTTTGATGTCACTCAGAAAGTCAGCAGCAAGCAGCTGCTTTGAAGTCACTCAGAGAGTCAGCAGCAAGCAGTTTTTTTGAAAATGACAAATTTAGATGAGCACCAGATAAAGTTTGCTGTTTGTCTGAAGATATGTATGTAAGCACCTGAAAGCGCTCTGGTTTTATTTCCTATTTTCACTGTGGTATTTTTTTTTCATATTTGCAGTCACACGTTTTATTGTAATTTCTTCCATAAAGTCTTGTGTTCTGGGACTTGCCTTCCAACCATTGTTTAACACTTTCCAGATCAAATTCTGCCTTTGGAATGAAATTGCTTCTACATTCTACACGCTGTAGGTGTGTTAAAAAAATGGATTGCAGTTTCAATGCCCATACACTTCTGGAAAGATAGCAAGGTAATAGATGACAGTTAATGTTTTTCTTCTCTGGAACACCCTGCATTAATGGGTAATGAACAAGGTGTTAAAATAGGGAAGGGAGGCATATGAAGGGGAGTTCATAGTTTTATTTTTCTGTGCCAGTCATGTGGATGCTGCAGGATGCTTGCAAGTTGATTTATGGTATATACAGTACTGTACTGTACAGTATTCATCAATATCTGGCACATACTGTTAGGCAGCACTTAAAAAATATATGTTTTTATATTATACTCAGTACAATAAATCTTAACCTTCAAAGAGGTTTGGAAACAATTTGCATATGTAATATCTTTTGTATAAATAATTTGGCCTTTGTGCATGTATTTAGTTTAGAAATACAGTAGTAATATATGTACTGTAATTCATAAGACAATTCTTTTATATACTAATGCAATTAAGTTCAAATGTCAACTTGGTGATTTAAAGCATACTGTGTATGCAGTTTATTGTTTATACATTTGAAATGTTGAGTAAGCCGGGTGTCGTCTACAGGTGAGGCTTGACACAGCATGTCAGATGACGGGAAGCCGAGGCACCTCTAGAAGCAGTAAGGGTGTGGCTGCTACTACCAAGAAACACCAGTGCCTCTACTGCCCCTACTCGTCTCCTTTCACCACTAATCTCAAAAACCACTTGCGTACCCACACCAAAGAGAAACCTTTTTCTTGTTCGTACTGTGCATATAGTGCAACAACAAAACAAAATTTGAAAGACCACGTCCTGATACATATAGGAGAGAGATCATATTCTTGCCCTCATTGTCCATATAATACTATTTCTAAATGGAGATTGAAGAGGCATTTTTTAACACACACATCTGTGAACATGTCATTTGCTTCCTCCCAGTGAGATCAGATTCCTTTATCTTTTCAAGTGCACAATCTCAATGATGATTTTTTTAGTTTGCAGCTTTGTAATTACATTTATTTATTAAACTAGTAAAAATACCAAATGAATCATCATTCAAGTAATAATAAGACAGATATATGCATGATGTGATTTTTGTATGTAATTACTATTGGTGTGTGTAATTGCTTAGCTGTCTGTATGACCCTTGTGGGTTTAGCACTTAGTTTTGATTGTAATAATTACTTAGTTGTGATTACACAAATAGAATTGGGCTTGTGGTCACTTTTTATCTGTATTGATCTTAATTATTTTAAAATATTGCTGTAGTTGTTGCCTACATTACCTCCTCCTGATGTATATTCCACTTAACAACTGTTTTATTTAAAAAAAAAAAAATAGGTTATTTGGAATTGATGGCTACTGTATTCACAGTGAGTTATTTGTAATTACCCACAGTATTCAATTGTGGCTTCAGAAGGTTCCAGGATGGACTGAGAGAGCTTCACAAGGTTCCTCACCTAACTAAAAACTTACAGATTTTTTATGGGTTCCAGCCATGGTATTGTGGCTTTTCATTCTGTACCTACAATACATGTGGCTACAATAGAATACTGTACTGTGCTTTAAAAAAAAAAAGATATTTGAGTTGCAAGTATAAAGCATACTGTATATGAAATTCATGTCTCATCTTTTGCTACACTTTGTTACACAAAGTTGAGTAAGCCAGGTGTCCTCTACAGGTGAAGCCCAGATCAAGATGCCCGAGGACGGATAGATGAATGCCTAAATGTAGTAAGGAAAGCTACCGCCACCAAGAAACACAAGTGCATCTACTACTCCTCTGATATTTCCACTAATTTAAGAAGTCATATTTGAACTCACAGTAAAGAGAAACTTTTTTCTTGTGCTCACTGTGCGTACTGTTCAGTAACAAAATGGTGTTTGCAAAAACATATCCAAATGCACATGCAGTGGTACCTTGACTTACGAGTGCCCCAACTTACGAGTTTTCCAAGTTACGAGCCGTCGCTCAGTCAATTTTTTGCTTTGAGTTACGAGCATAAAAAAAATATTTACTGAAAAAAAATATATATTTACTGAAAATGACATTTGGCAAGAACCCTGGCCTAAATGGCAGAACAAAAGGTGCTTTTGGGACTCAGTACTTATAAAATAATGCTAGTGCGATGTTCTCACTGGAGGTAATCGTGTAATTATCTTTAGTTATTCTACAAAAAATAAAGTTGCTAAGTTTTTGACATTTGCAAAATATCTTGCCCCTTACTTCCACACAAATCCCAATTGTAGAACAATCATTTTTTATGTTTCCTGTCAATATTATTCATTTACTTCAATAATAAATGGCGGGCTTCATGAAATAAGTCGATAACTTACTTCTGAGATATTCATATATCACTGCACTAGTGATCTAGTGCAGTTAGCCTCTCAAAAACTCTGTTTTCTCTTACCCAGGACCAAAGAACTCATTATAGGAAGGAGCAGTAATGATTTTATATGCTCAGACTGGTCCTGGACACTCGCCATATTATGGCCTAGTTTATTCATTCTAGAGTATACGTATATCATGTTTCTATGTTACTTATAGTGTTTATTATGTCATATATATCAATTCTGATAGATAATAAGCTGTAGAGTTGATATTAGTGTTATACTGAAGTATTTTCTCCTGCCCCTGGGGTGGTTTTTTTTTTGGCTGGAACGGATTAATGTCATTTCAATTAATTTCAATGAGGAAAATTGAGTTACGAGCTTGGTCACGGAACGAATTAAACTTCGTAAGTCAAGGTACCACTGTATATATATATTTATTTATTTATTTATATATTTATTTATTCAACAAACCAGCCATATCGCACTGAGGCACAACACAACTCTACACAACACAACAATACACAATATTACACTACATTACAAAACACTACACTACACTACACCACACTACACTGCACTATACTACACAACACTACACTACAATATGCAGCACTACACTACACTTCACTACACTACTCTACACAAGACAGAACGTGACCTAAAAGGAAAAACTTTTTAAATTTAGTAATACAGTGGACCCCCGGTGTTCGTGATGCTCCAAACTCGAACAATTATGTAAGTGTATTTTTGTAAGTGTATATTTGGGGGTCTAAAAGGACTAGTCTAATTTACATTATTCCTTATGGGAACAAATTCGTTTGGTAACGGCACTTGAACAGCATTCTGGAACGAATAAATCACGAACACCGGGGGTCCACTGTATACACAGAAGAAGGGGTTACTAGCTCCTTTCTCCCAACATTTGATAGTGCAGGGATATTGTGTGTTTTAACCTCGTTTGTGTTGAGTGGCACCCATGCCATGCCTCACAATTAACCCTTTCACTGTCGAGACCCCTGCTCACGAACTTGCTCTCAGTGTCGAAGAATTTAAAAAAAAAAAAAAACTTCTTGTGAAATGTTAGAGAATCTTTTCCCGATAGTAATGACACCAAAAAAAACAAAATTTGCTGGAAAGCTTACGGAATTACGCTCTCACGAAGTTAGCGGTCTTGGTGATATTTACGCATCACCGATTTTCCCCACTTTGAGCCCTATTTTCGGCCAATTCCATTGTTCCAGCCAACCAAACTCATAGCTGTTTTGCTAGAACTCCATTTGTTCTATCGATTGAGTACAATAAACCGCCTATTTACTGATTTCAACTACGCAATAAAGTGATCAGAAATTGGTAGTAATTTGGCCAATTTCATGCACATAATTCAAGTAAGGCCAATTTCGAAACAGTGGCCAGAATAAATAGTGTAGACATTCCTAGCACTAAAATAACATTTTCTCTGTTCATTAGTCACGTCTCCAGGCCCCTCATACATTACGCTTGCTTTTCATTTTGAATTTTTATTAACACAAAAATAAAAGATTTACTGTTATTCAGACTACTCATTATTGTAAAAATTGTATAAATAATATCAACGCATTTGTGAAAGCATATTAGACCCACCAGTTGACATGTATTGGACATGTGGTGTGATTTGTTTACTCTTGAACATCGGCCAAAATTGAATATTTCCTCTACTTTGAGCTCATTTTCAAGGTACTTTTATTCCGAAAACCATTCAAAATCATCTCTATTTCTGTAATATATCTTCCATTCTATCAAATGAAACCAAGAAAACGAGAATACAACCATAAATACCATACAAAAATACACCGCAAATTCTTTGTTTTAAAACAAAAACATGATCAGAGTTTTTTTTCTCATGCACTGTGTGCTGCAGGATTTTTTTTATGCTGCGCACACTGAGCACACAGACCCACTCTCTCACATGTAGGCCTACCAGCTTTCTCCCACCAGATTTGAAGGCGCTAGAATTTTGGCGTAGTATTACGGGACCGACACTTGGCTTGCAAGCCGTAATATTATGGGACCGACAGTGAAAGGGTTAATGAACTTCTTAAGGGCAGAAGATGTTGCAATGCCTCACAATTAATGAACTTTAGGGCAGAAGATGTTGCCATGCCTCACAATTATTGAACTTCTTTAGGGCAGAAGATGTTGCCATGCCTCACAGTTACTGGACTTCTTCATGGCAGAAGATGTTGCCATGCCTCACAGTTTAGTGAACTTCTTCATGGCAGAATATGTTGCCATACCTCACAGTTAGTGAACTTCTTTGGGACAGGAGACATTACATGGACTCTCCTGAAGTGTTCTCACTTGTATATATATAGGATGGGGTGCATTGACTGAAGTATTTAGAAGTATCCTTTTTGATAAGACATTGTAGCTGTTTATTAAATACTTTAGCCATGGTTAATTGTAGTCTCTTAATAGTACAGTGGTACCCCGAGTTTCGAACTGCTCCCAACTCGACCTATTATGTAAGTGCTTTTGTAAGTGTATTTTTGGGGGGTCTGAAATGGACTAATCTAATTTACATTATTTCTTATGGGAACAAATTCGTTCGGTAACAGCACTTGAAACAGCCTTCTGGAACGAAGAAAGTTCGAAACTTGAGGTACCACTGTATATGGAAAAAATTAGAGTCTATTAAAGCTTATACAGCATGGTACTGGAAATTGCTTTAAAATAGATACTATAGATTATGTTTGGTTTATTACCCTCACCACAGTTCCATTCAGATTAAAAGAAGTGCAGGTGTATTATTATTTCTTCACTACCATTGTAGCATTTGTAACTATTTTGCTGCCTTCCTTATGCTCTCTCACTTTTCCCCTTAGAATTATTTCCCTTTTTTCTCTCTTCACTGCTTGATGTTCACACAGTACTGATTTGGGATACCTTTGATGAGTTTCTGGAGCTTTCTTACTCTTGAAGCCCTGCTCTGGGCCAGGCGTGTCTGATGCTTGATAACCAGGTTGTTGCTGCTTGTGGCCCATGGCCTACATATTCCTCTTGTTCTAGCAGTGTTTCTGATATCTAATAGAAAGGTGTTAAAATGTCTGGGACTATGTATGTTTACATTCCTGGGACTCATGGTGTTGTATTTTAATTTATATTTAATAAAAATATAATATTACCTGTTTGAGCTGGTATTGACATCCTGTTTACCGTAAATCTTTGGTCTCACCCATAGTGACACAAATATTACAGAGTTTCTTAAAAAAGTAAGACTTTTGTGGCTTATTATACTAACCTAATAATTTAGAAATGGCATAACTGACATTGATAAAGTACAGTACTATGTATATGATTCTCAGTGAACAATTCCATTAGTTGTCTTACATGTATGTAGTTATTAGTGTCAAGTTTTATGGTCACATTACCTTTTTTTTTTTTGGATGCATATGTCAGTATTAAAAATTAATTTTCATTTTAATTTAATAAAAAAAATTATATTACTAAATGATTCCCTAATTATTGAAGTGTATTTACCAGAACTTTTTTTATTTAAGATATGTTTACAGAACATTTATTATTGTACATGTGCACAAAAATATAAACTAGAAGACAATTTTTCGTTTTATTTAAGGTTAAACTTGGTCAGGTTGTGGTTTATTGAAATGTACTTTTGATAGTTTATCTTTTGGCTTTGTAAACTCTAAACCTGCTGTTAGTGTTTCTAAAGCAGTTGTTTTTTTAACTTCACAGGGTGGGATGGACCTTCCAGGGTGGCATGAACCTCCCAAGGTGGCATGAACTTTCCAGGGTGGCATGAACTTTCCAGGGTGGCATGAACCTCTCAAGGTGGCATGAACCTTCCAGGGTGGCATGAACCTCCCAAGGTGGCATGAACCTTCCAGGGTGTCATGAACCTCCTGGGTGTCATGAACCTCCCAGGGTGGCATGAACTACCAAGGGTGTCATGAGCCTCCCAGGGTGGCATGAACTTCTCAGGGTGGCATGAACCTCCCAGGGTGTCATGAACCTTCCAGGGTGGCATGAACCTCTCTGGGTGTCATGAACCTCCCAGGGTGGCATGAACCTCTCAGGGTATCATGAATTTCCCAGGGTGGCATGAGCCTCTCAGGGTGTCATGAACTTCCCAGGGAGTCATGAACCTCTCAGGGTACCATGAACCTCTCAGGGTATCATGAACTTCCCAGGGTGGCATGAACCTCCCAGGGTGGCATGAACCTCTCAGTGCATCATGAATTTCCCAGGGTGGCATGAACTTCCCAGGGTGTCATGAACCTCTCAGGGTATCATGAACTTCCCAAGGTGTCATGAACTTCTCAGGGTATCATGAACTTCCCAGGGTGGCATGAACATCTCAGGGTATCATGAACTTCCCAGGGTAGCATGAACCTCTCAGGGTATCATGAACTTCCCAAGGTTGGCATAAACCTCTCAGGGTGTCATGAACTTCCCATGGGGGGTTATGACCTTTCCAGGGGGTTGCATTATAACACCGATGTGTACACATCATCGGTGTTATGATGTTGGATGACTTGTGTCAAGGAACATTCACAATTAGAATTACAGATAGAAATGGGACATTATGTAATAGCAAATTTACACAAAGCGAAGGAGGAATTGTAAATGATCAATTTCTTCTGAGGTCGATACCCCAGTTTAGGTAATTTAATGGAGATTTTGATTGATGCAGTTACCGTATTTTCTGGCATTATTATAAGGCACACTTTTTTTCCCCGCAAAAAAAAAAAAAAAGTCTTGGAAAATTATCCTTCGCCTTATATGCTCAAAGTCAGGGTCAAAGGTAGGCTTTGGGTTACACTTTAGCGTAAAGTAAGAGGGTAATTATCCATTGAATATGATTACTGATTTACCGTTATGATACTTACATCGTGAGCCTTATATGCCAGAAAATACAGTACTTTAACTTGGTAGGATAGTTCAATCTTTATTTGTGTTGATTCGTTGCATTTATTGTTAAGTTTATCCATGTTTTTACTGTGTTATATTTTTTCATGGCTATGAGCAGTGAGGGATCTGTTCAGTAAAAGTGCTCCATAAATGTCATAACTATTGTACTACTACTCAAGTTTGGATCAAGAACCTGAGTTTTGCCACTCCTCATCAATGTAAAGCCTCGCAATTTCAATCTTAATTGTGATTATCCTGCAAGGAAGAGAAGGGGAGGTTATGTTGATAATGTTGAAGGGCATTCAATCTAGGGAACTAGAACTACCCTCCCCTTCCTCAGATTGATTATTATTCCCCCACCTCTCTTATTCCCCTTGTCTACAACATTTTAAAGTGATAAATGCAAAGTTGAGGATGGAATTTACTAAGGTTTTCACACATAATTCAAGCATTTGGCAGTGTGTTTCTAACTAACCCACAAATAGGTTATAAAAAAAGTACTGTGCAATGTTATGCCCAGTCTTTATGAAATCTTTCCCAGGTTGGGAAAGCACATTGTGAATGAAATTTTATACTTTTTAAGTTATGGGTTATCTGCCAAGGCTGAAAACATGGGTACTTCTAGAAATGTTGCACTGTGTAAGTGAAACTATTTGCAGGTTGCTCATCTATAAAAATGTTAGTTAATCAAAATTTGAAAAGCTCACAAATTTGTAGGGATATCTGTACTTCAGGGTTGTTTTGAGAATCATTGTGCCACATGGTCTGGGACCATGTGGTGTGATGATCAGTCAGGCTGTTGGAGCTTGTGGCTAGTAGTATGAGGTAGGCACCACAGCTCTACTGATCAGGAACTGTTTGAAAAAGTCACTTTTAGTTTAAGAGCATTGATGCAACAAGAGTCACTTGGATCCAGCAACTCTGCTCTACAAGCTCTTTCATGAATAATGGGTTCTTGTAGGACACCTCAGCTTGCATCGGGTGAGGAAAGGGGTACTGTGGTGCCAGGCTCTGTTGTCTATGTCACACTGCATTCCACAAGCACCAACAGTCTAGCTGACCACTCTGTAAACCAGGAGTCCTGGTCTGAGATCATGCTGCTGGGGCGGAGATCCTCTGAATCAACTGGTATATAGCAGGTATACCTACTCAAATTTCAACACTTTGTTTATGTAACAAGTCTTTTTTTATTAAACCAACATTAATATTTATTTATGTACATGTATACATAAAATAATATATTAAAAATCTAAAAATGTGAATAACATAATTGTTGTTGTACTGTATTCCTGCCACATAGCCACAAGAAACTACATCCCAAGAATAGAGGGAAGGAGAGTGAAGGAGGTTTTAAGTGGTGGAGTTGAGCATCCAGCAAGCATATACGTATAAACATGTGAAGATGGAGAGTGGAGAGAAGGGTTTTTTAGGATTTGATAGGCTGTTTAAAGTGTGAACAAGGTAACATTAATGAAAGAATTCAGGAAAACTAGTTAGCTGGACTGTAGTTCTAGGTGTAGGAAGTATAGTGCCTGCACCCTGAAGGAGGGATCAGCACACTTCTGGCAAGACAGCTGTTGAGTGAATTGTGGTGGCTCAGTTTCCTTATTTGGGTCACCTTACTTTAGTAGGAGATAGCAGATGTGGTAAAAAATAAGATCACAAGTTCAAATTTAGTAAGGGAAGTTGAAGAGAGACTGCCACATTGCATAAGTGTTGATTCTCTTTTAACTTTTCCACTTTGCTCTTCTCTCATTACATTTTATTGTGCCTTCTACACCTAACCAGTTTGTTTAATTCGTATATGAAATCTTTCTTCAGCTTCTTTTTCTCAGAGCTTCATACACTAGTGAATTGTGGCAGACTTCAGTAAAAATATCTTCTTGCATGATTCAATTCTCTTGTTTTTAAAGTTGTTAAAATTTTCTAGTTTGTCAGTTTTTTGTGTGTTAATTAATTTTTTCACACTTTAATTATTTTTAAAAGACATTTAGTTAAATGGAGTCCTCTACAGGTAGGGTTGGATACTGAGAATCAGATGTGTGGCAGGAAAGGCGGGACAGGAGTCTGGCAGGGCCCAGCTGCAACCTACAAGATGCATTCGTGCCCCTACTGTTCCTACTCGTCCAGTGTTACTACCAATCTCAGGAACCATATGCGTACACACACAAAAGAGAAGCCTTTTGCCTGTTCATATTGTTCTTATCGTTCTACAACAAAGGATCATCTCATGAAACATCTCTGTACTCATACAGGAGAGAAACCATATGCGTGTCCTCATTGTTCTTACCGTGCTGTTCAGAAGGGCAATTTGAAAAATCATATTCTGATTCATCATATTCAAGAGACAGTAAATAGTCTTCCTTAATGGGACTGAAGTTAAACACAGTATGTTGCATGAGAACCTTCATTACTATTACATTTTGTCCAGAGCTGGACTTTATCAGTTATACCTTGATAAAGTCCATAAATTTGGTATACCAGATGAAATTCAGTCTTGAGCAAAACATTGTAGCAGTAATGGAGGTTTTCCTGCAGCTTAGTGACTTTATCTCACTTGTCAGGTTACCTGGGGCCAAGGTCTTGGGGATAACAAAGAGGGCAGTCCATTCTCTGGATTACATTTCTTGCAAGATTCATTACATGAAGTGGTAATGTTAATCAAAAGAGAGTGTATTTGTAAAATGGCATGAATGTTATTTTTATTTTGTAAATTTTTATCTAAACATTGGAGATCAAATCTAAATTATATGTTAATATTGATTAAATAAAAGATGGGATTTATTTAAATTAATTTTAATCCAAGTAACTGAGATAAGTTTATGCAATATTTATTTTGTGTTGTTTTAAGATTTTGATGTGTGCATTTGTAATATTGAATATTAAAAGTGTTAATTAACCTTTGTTTTAAAAAATCCACATAAAAGAGAGTGTGATCTACAAATTGTTTTTTGTGTGATAGCATTTAAGTTGCTTTTATTTAACAAAGTTATCTCTGATGAAAAATATACATGAAGTATATAAGTGAATGAAAATTAGATATCATACACTAAAGGTAAGTGTTTAAATATCCATATTAATGTGAAGCACATGATAAAACAGATCTGAATGGCATACTGCCAACAGTATTGAAGACGAGATGGATGTTTCAAAGCAAGCGTTTCTTGTGCCAGCTATGCACACCGCTAGAGCAACATGTATCTTTTCTTCATTGTGGTAAAATTTCAAAAGCTGGATCAAGTAACCATGACAAGTTTACGTATTATAATAGCCACACTTAATTTTGCTTAAAATACCTGCCAAAATATTAATACATACAATATTTTAGTATTTTGTTTGATATTATTAGTCATTATTTTTGTTTATTAATTGTAATTGCACAGCTGGATATAAAGTTGATATAAGGTTAAAATCTTATCAAGAATTTATCAGAAAAAAAATATTAGCAATATTGAACAATGGTGTATTTAATAAACCATAGCATGAAAAAAAAACTGTATTTATGAGATAGTTTTAAGAAATAAATCATTATTAATCTGCATCTAAAATTATGTAAGGGGTACTGGGAACCCAGTTGCCATTCTTGCAATTGCAAGTTGATATACATAGCTCTGAACCTGCAATTACTAGGACGACGGTTCAGTTTCCAGTGCTACTTAAATATTTATTACTTTTATGATATGTTGAGACTCATTTCTGTATCTTACATATCTGAAATGTAAAATGGTGGATGAAGGTACATTTAATTCATGTTTTTCATATCTCAAGTCGAAATCTGTGATGCTTTACAATATAAGATGTTTATTGCTCTTATCCTTATAGAAATACTGAAAAATGTATAAATAAATAAGTGAAGAATCACCAACAGGTGGGAGCGGAGAGTGACGATGAGAGGCCTAGCAAGAGTGGAACTACAGGACCTGGCAGAGGTCACAACGTCAACAAGATGCACAAGTGTTCTTACTGTGATTACACTACATATTTTACCACCAATTTGAGGAACCATATGAGGAGACATACTGGGGAGAAACCATACTCGTGTCCACACTGTAATTACAGTGCCATTACAAAGCAAAGTTTAGACAGACACCTGCGTACACACCAAAAAGAAAGGCTGTACATGTGCCCATTCTGCTCATACAAGAGTAATAACAGTGCTGATTTAAGAAAGCATGCTCCTTGTGTTCATAGCATAAATTTTTGGTAAAATATTGCTTATGCAGATTTTTAGTTTGTCTTTATACCAGTAAAGTGATTTACATATTTTTTAAGATAACTTACTTTAACTCTCAGCATTAAGGAAAATTTTGGATTATGTAAGAACTGTGTAAAATCATTTTTAAATACAATTAATACTGTATTTTTCTAGCCTTTCTCATTGGATTATTCCCTGGCAGTTTTCTGTCCCGTAATAGAGAAACATTGAACCATACCTTATGAACCAGAGTTATAACTTTTTTATTATTTTTTTTTAGGAATCCTGTACATCAGCTTTATTCATTCAAAACAATCACCTTCATATTTGTTTCACCAATATAGTAGTATATGTATTGTTAATAATGTATGATACGTGATTATTTTTTACTACAGTTGCTCAGTAAAATGCTACATTACTGTATTTACACTTTGTTCATATTTTTTATACAGTAACAGGAAACAAGATACAATTTTAATAAAAATATAAACTTCAAATTATAATGTATTAGTAAATAGTTTTTTTACTTACTTGCACCAATGTTTGAATCAATTTTGAATACATCTATATCTTTTTGTTTAAATTTTTCTCCTTTTAAATTGTATCCCACATGGATAAATATGTACTTGTGTAAAATAATTGTGTGAAATGATGAAAGCTCAGAACTTCTCTTCCTGGTAGTGGCCTCCTAGATTGGAGTCACGAGTGCGACCACCATGCAGGTGGTACACAAGCATATACGTTATCGTTGGGTGGCAGGGGCTAGTGATTAAATCTGTTCATTCCAGCCAGATGGTAAAAAGTATTTTTTTTTTTTTTTTTTGCAGTCTATCATAAACAGCTACAGTAATAAAAATGTGTGATCACAGTTGGGTGTTGTAAACACAATCCCTGAGACCATTTTTTCAGTAGGTGGATGCCCTTCAAGGATGGGTATACCTTGATGCCAGTGAAGGGCTCTTGATCCAAGAAATTTGAGCTTCCTTCCCCTTTATCAGATTAGACCTGATTGTCTACCATTACCCTATGAGTTAATCTTCTGTGCATGAGTATACTGTATTAATAATGAAGAGCAGGTAGACGAGCATTGTAGTTATCAAGCAGCATTAGATCCATGAAATCTTATAAGAGTCCAGCAATATTTGCAATGCTCCTCATCTTAGTAACAAAATGTTTATCAAATATTTTAGTGGTTAGATTCTGTGTAATCTAAGCAGCTATATTTGCCTTGTAATGAATTGTCAACACTTTTATACCCTTGAGTGCTGGTGGATGAACAGTCTTGTCCATGACTTAACATATACACTTGTGTGTGTTACCTGCATTAACACTGATCAAAATAGTTAAATTTTCTTAGATCATGGACCTCTCAGGGGAGGTGCCTTGATGTCAGTGAGGGGCTCTTGATCCAAGGAACTGTACTTATCCTTCCCTTCTTTGAATTGAAATGGAATACCTCTCAGGCACTGTATGACCCCTGTGGGTTTAGCATTTCCCTTTGGTTAAAATTTAAAAAGAAAACAATTCTTGGAGTATGGTTTCTTATCATAGGGTTCATGATCAACTGGGGAAGGGGAGATATTAAATATAAAATTAAGAGTATTGTATATTCTTTGACCTTTTTTTTTTGTTTGTTTGTTTGTTTTCTTTGAATTGTGTAGAATGTTTTTTTTTTATTAAGTCAAAATTTTTGATAGTCCTAAATGCATTACTATATATTTTATAGTTCATTTTTTATAAAGATTTATATTATAAATAATCTGTAAGTCTAAATTTATTTTTACCATAATTATTAAAAGATTTAAATATCTATGTAGCAGAAAAATGAGCAGTGATGTATTCAACACAATGAAACTTGTCTTAGGGTTTTGTATTGCATCGTTTCTCATGCATTTCAAGTCATTGCAAAGGGACAAAAAATGCAAGGTGTATAATGATGTTTTTAAATTAGGTTTTTTGACAAAGAATTTTAACAAGAGTGAACAAGTGTACTGGTGTGGCCATGAATGTACTGGTGGTGAGATTGAGTGTACTGGTGTGGCCATGAGTGTACTGGTGGTGAGATTGAGTGTTCTGGTAGTGAGGCTGTAAGTGTACTGGCATGGCCATAAGTGTATTGGTGGTGAGACTGAAAAAGTGTACTGGTTGTGAGACTGTGAAAGAGTGTACTGGTGGTGAGGCTATGAAAGAGTATACGTACTGGTGTTGAGACTATGAAAGAGTGTACTGGTGAGACTTGAGTGTGTGCCGGTCTGTGAATGAGCAGACTTAGATCCTGACTTAAAATGAGCATATTTAGACTATGGTGATATATAAACAAACTTAAACTATGACTAAAAATTAGTAAACTTCGATTATGACTAAATCTTTTACCATACATAGTTGTGGTGTTTTACATGCTTAAATGATTATTACAAGGTATGTATTGATAGGAAGTTAATACATAATAGTTAAAATACAATTTACAATTCTGTTCACTAAAATTTAAAAATTGTAATTTTACAAACCTTAAAAAGTTGAATGGTAGTTTATGACAGCACAACAGAAGATTAGTTTACAATTAGAAATTGTTCAGTAATTATTTTAATTGATAGATTAGAAATTATTAGATTACAGTGTCCAAGCACACAGTACAGTGGACCCTCGGTTTTCGTTGAAAATTCTTTCCAGAATGCTGTTTGAGTGCGTTACCGAACGAATTTGTTCCCATAAGGGCAAATGTAAATTAGATTAGTCATTTCAGACCCCCCTAAAATACATTTACAAGAGCACTTATGAAAGTACGCTTACATAATTGTTCGAGTTTGGAGGTGAACGAAAACTGAGGGTCCACTGTACTTGTTATAGCTTTGACTTAAATTCAGTAAGTATAAGTATGTTGCAGTTTTTCATCTCATCTGATAAGTTATTCTTTATTTTTGGCCCATCAATTTTCATAGAATTTCTGTAGATGTTCATTCGCATATGAGGGATATTAACCCTTTCAGGGTCGAGACCCCTGATCCTTAACTCATTCTGTGTTGAAAAATTTTCATACCAAAAAAAATTATTTTTTTCTTATGAAATGATAGAGAATCTTTTCCCGATGGTAATGACACCAAAAGTACAAAATGGAAAACTTACTTAATTATGCTCTTGTGAAGTTAATGACCTCGCTGATATTTACACATCGGTGATTTTGCCCACTTTGAGCCCTATTTTCGGCCAATTCCATTGTTCCAGTCAACCAAAATCATAGCTATTTCGCTAGAACTCCATTTGTTCTATTGATTGAGTACAAGAAACCGCCCATTTACCGATTTCAACTATCCAATAAAGTGATCAGAAATTGGCAATTTGGCCAATTTCGCACAAATTTCAAAAAATGCCAACTTCAAAATAGGGTTCAGAATAAACAAGGTAGTCGTTCCTGGAACTAAAATAACATTTTCTCTGTTCATTAGTCATGTTTCCAGGCCCCTCTTATATATTACTCTTGCTTTCCATTTTGAATTTTTATTCTCACAAAAAATAGATTTACTGTTATACAAACTACTGCATTATTATAATAATTGTATAAATAATGTCACCCTATTCATGACTGTATATTAGACTGGCCAGTTGGACACGTATTGGACAGTGACGTCATTTGTTTACTCCTGAACATCGGCAAAAATTGAACATTTCCACTACTTTGAGCTAAATTTCAAGGTCCTTTTCATCGTGAAACCAATTAGAATCGTCTCCATTTCTGTAATATATCAAATGAGACCAAGAAAACGAGAATACAATCATAAATACCATATGAAAATACACCGCAAAGTCACTGTTTTAAACCAAAAACACGGAGTTTTTTTTCTTATTACGCACTGCTCGCTGCAGGATTTTTTTTTATACTGCGCACACTGACCATGCAGATCCATTCTTTCATATGCAGGCCTACAAGCTTTATTCCACCAGATTTGAAGGAGCTAGAATTTTGGCATAGTATTACGGGACCGACACTGGCTCTCAAGCCGTAATATACTATGGGACTGACCCTGAAAGGGTTAAAGAGGTATTTGCTTATAGTGTTCAGCTACATTTTTCCAGGAAATGTCTTATATCAGGATCACCATTACAGTACATATAGTGTTCTAAAGATGTAGAATGAATAGTTGTACGTATGTATTAATGGCATTTAACGTTAGTAGATTAGGAAACTTTAATAAGGGCATAGTTTGTAGCCTATAATTAGATATTGTGATTGTTCTGAGAGCTGGCATTTGATGGGCAGTGATTGGTTTGACGTGGGTAGCCATAGTGAGCCCTAGTCACAGATACCATATATGAGGTATGGGTAGATGAGGGGGAAAGTAAAGCATTAGTATCATGAGGTTTCGAACATTATTGTTTACAATTAGACCTAGGAATTTTGCCTCGTCTTTTTTTTCTGTCTTGGTTTCATTAGTTCTGTTATCTAATTGTAGGTATGGTCTGTTTCTAGAAATTGTATAGAATGTTGATGAAACCATGTGTGGTAGTAGTGAGACTGAGCGAGTGAGGTGGTGAGGCTGTGTACAAGTATAGACTTGTATATTATACGTATACTCAAGAAACTAGCACAGTAAATGCTGCTGATGCAGTACTGTGTATCATATACTGTACATACTCATTAAAAAGTGTTTACCAGTTTTGTAAAACTTTACCAAAAGTAAATCCTCCCAAGGAGTGTGTCTTAATGTTTATAAAGGGTCTGTGATCCAAGGAATTGGAGCTGCCATCCTTTCTAGGATCACTTCCAGAGTCATAACACCATATTGAAACAAAACTGAAGAAAACACTCTTCTGATTGCTATAAGTCCTTTTTTTTTTTCCTTTTTTTTTTTTTTTTTTACTAAAAGTTTATCCCTCAACTATTTTTATTAATTTATACGGATTTTATCGGGAAAAACAATAATTTTATTCTATTATATTTCCAGCTACAAAACGGCTGGGATCCTGGCGTCAGCGCATATCAGCAGCAAAGAAAGGTATAATTAGAATAAATTATACCCTTGATTAAATTAATTGTTCAAAATGTCTAGCAAACATTGGACATATTTTTGAGAGCTAAATCACCTTTCACTACCGATCTTAATGGAATGTAGAAACCTCATTGCTTCTTATGTGGGAAAAGCTGTCTTCAGTCATAGTATGAAGCTTGCAAAGCTACGAGAGCATCTGAAAAAAAATTCACCCTGAAAATTTTAGAGACAGGTTGAATATTTTCATGGTAAATAAGGCATGATTTAATACATGTGGCACATGACCCAGATTTGAATTTTATCCAACTTAGAAATGTGCTGTGAAAAATTGTAAGGTGGCCAATTTAATTACCAAAACTCTTCATGGGCAGTGCCTTGATGTTGGTTATAGGCTTATAATCCAAGGAACTAGAGAAATCCTCCTCATCCTTGGATCAAATCTGATTACCTCTCATTTTCTAGGTGCTTTATTTCTTTAGTGTGTTTAGTGCTTCCCATGAATGATATAATAACTGCTAAAATTAAGACATTATGTATAATTAAAATGCAGCTCTTCCTCATTCAGCATACAGTTGGCTGATTTTTAATCATTATGTAGATGATGGTTCAGTGAAGGAAGAATTTCTCTTCTGCAAACCACTTGTAACAACTACGAAGTGGATGTGTTCAACCTCGTCAAGGAATTTTTTTTGCAGATCATGACTACACTTAAGTGGAGCAAGAAGCTGCATTGATATACACTTGTGGGGCACCATCATGCTTGAGAATAAATACAGATTTATAGGTCTCATAAAAGCAGAAGATTCTTAAATTTTTATCATTTACTGCATCCTACATCAACATACCTTTCCTCAAAATAATAGACCCAGAATTTGAAAGATGTCATGTTCACCTCCATGACGGTTGTCACTTTCATTCATGCTTCTTCCACAAATTATCTCAGCCTGAAAATTCATTGGCTCTCTCAAGGTCAAGTTTTCACTCAGATTATGGAATTTGGAGAAGTTTGTTATTTTTTCCTGACAAAAAGAGAAAGTAACCTCCATCAAAAATTTATGGATCCACATTTTGTCCTTGGCCTGGCTTATTTGGCAGACATTTTTTCCCATTCAAATGACCTGCATTGTTTGAATTTAGGGACTGAAACAATGAGCATGAATGTTGGGAAGAAGTTGATTGTAGTTTTTGACATGTTATTATGGAAAAAGTTATCTTAGAAAAATATTTACAAAAATGTTTGAATTGTGCAAAAGAAGATGAAGAAAGCTTGTCCATTGTCATCAGGGGTAAAAATTTTATTTATTTGATAACCCCTGGTAAATTAATTTCAAGAGCTGAGGCCTGTTGTATGAATTTGTAATCCGTTTGCCATTGACCTGAATTATTTCAATGTTAGTAACTTGGAAAGATATGATTTGGTTGACTTGCAAGCCAAGTTAATATTGATGAATGGTTCAGAGAACCGACAAGTTGTTAAATTAGACACATATGCAACACTTGGGTATCTTTATTGAGGAAACGTTTCGCCACACAGTGGCTTCATCAGTCCACAAAGTAGAAAAGTATAAGGAGAGGAGGAGTTTGAGGTATCAGTCCCTCGGCCTGGGTCGATGTGTTCAGTCCATCAATCTTGTAGAAGTGAGCACAAGGTCGAGAGGTGCATAGCTGTATCAGGTGAGATGCAGCAGGAGGAGGCAGGTCCTAGTGGTTCAACCACTAGTCGAAGTGTCCTTGTCCAAGGTTTGGACAAATGTTGAAGAATCCTTTGTATCAAGATCCAAGAGTTGCTGTGTCTGACAGGATGGATGAATGGTTCAGAGAACCGCAGTTGTTAAATTCAGACACATATGCAACACTTGGGTATCTTTATTGAGGAAGTTGCCACACAGTGGCTTCATCAGTCCAATACAAAGAGAAGTAAAGGAGAGGAGGAGTTTGAGGTATGCTCGGCCCCCCCCCCCCCCCCCCCCCCCCCCCCCCCCCCCCCCCCCCCCCCCCCCCCCCCCCCCCCCCCCCCCCCCCCCCCCCCCCCCCCCCCCCCCCCCCCCCCGAATTGTGCAAAAGAAGATGAAGAGCTGCCCTTGTCATCAGGGGTAAAAATTTATTTATTTGTAACCTGTTTAATTCGACTGATGGCCTTGTATGAATTTGTAACGTTTCCATTGACCAATTACAAGATAACTTGAAAGATATGATTTGGTTGACTTCAAGCCAAGTTAATATTGTACCATTATTAAAAAATGAATTCCAGGCAAAGAATTTAGCAGAATTCTGACATTCAGTAGAGTGATATCTTATTCTTTCTATGCGAACTCTGCAGTCTCATTCTGTTTTAAGCAGTAGCTTACAATGGGGAGGAGGAAGGGAGTTCCACAACATTGAATTGAGTGAGTGAATGAATGAATTAGTGAGAGGGAGAGAAAGAGGCATGATCATCTGCTCCTCAGCAGAGTAACCAGAGGAGAAGATAATGCCAGAAGATAGAAGGCTTATAGAATACTGTACAGTATCTACTGGAGGTGTCATGGACACACACATGTACGTACTTCTCTTTAAATTTGTCTTAAGTGATGGCTGTTCGGGTTAGCATTGTTGGCTTCAGCAGCAAAGTCCATACTGGTACATGATTCTTTCTGTGGTTCAATTTTCCTCACAATTTCTGTATCTTCTTCAGAATACTACTGAAACATTTTGGAAATTTTTGCCACAGCATTAGCATGCCAAAAATCCACTGGCTTCTGAAGTAGTGCTCTTTCTCTTATCTTTTACACCACAGCAATTCTTATCAACTCGATGTCCTTTTTCAACTTATATTTTTAGAGGTAAAAACTACAGAGTGAAACAAAAAAATCAAAACACACTGTTTATGGTTTTTCATGTAGTCATGAGCCGAAACAATAACAAAGCCTGTGGAGTGTCAGTCTTCCATCTTACAGGTGCAAGCCCCTGTGTAAGGTAGTTGTATTTTGAAGGTTATCCTTCAGCAAGTAGTGAATCTATATTTATTGTTGAGATAATGTTTGATAATATAGTGAGAAGTTTAGTAAAAGTGCAATCCCTTTTCAGGACATTATTTTTTAGCATGTTCATTTTGATTGGTGGAAGAGGATCAAGCTGCCTCTACTCTTTTGTGCTGAATATTCGACCCACACAGGCTCAGAAACATTAATTCACATTTTTCCATACATCCTGGTGTTCTTAATACCAGATTAAATGAATGAAAGATTATCTCTCCTAACATGGCCTATACAGTATCTGGGAGTGTAATAAAGTGCAATCCCGTTTCAGGACATTATTTTTTAGCATGTTCGTTTTGATTGGTGGAAGAGGATCACGCTGCCTCTACTCTTTTGTGCTGAATATTCGACCCACACAGGCTCAGAAACATTAATTCACATTTATTCCATACATCCTGGTGTTCTTAATACCAGATTAAATGAATTAAAGATTATCTCTCCTAACATGGCCTATACAGTATCTGGGAGTGTAATATACATACTACCTTTTATTTTTATTATTTTACTACTGGTAATACCATGAGTAATGGCATGTGCACATCGAGGGCTAGCTATAGTATTTATATTCTTTAGAAATTCAAAATTTCAAATTCAAATCTATGCATAAATATGTTACAGGCATAGGTGTGGTAAAGTGGGGGCATAATAATGGTGATACTTTTACAAAGCCCATATTATGCTCAACGTTTCAAACAAGAACTTAACACAGGAACTGAATTAAAAGTATTCAAAGTTTTATTTTATTATGACTTTGTGAAAGGCATGGCTTAATTAAACTTTGTATAAGAAACTCAATAAGCCTTGAAAGCGTATCAGGAAAGATCCCTTAAAAAATACACAGATGTTTATTGAGAACGTCAGAGCCATGCTAGTGGTAAAAATGTGTACACTCTTGAGTAAGACAGACTTACCCTACAGATGGTGATGATTCGCGAAGGTCAGAGAGCCAGCAGTGGAGGAGCCATGCGACATATGAAGGTCCACACCACCAGGAAGATCCATCAGTGCCCCTACTGTCCTTACTCAACCCACTTTATCACTAACTATAAAAGACATGTTGCTACTCACACGGGCGAGAAACCCTATGCCTGTACCCTCTGTTCTTATAGGTCATGTTCGAGAGATCATCTCAAACGTCATATGAATACTCACAGTGGAGAGAAAGCATATGCATGTACTAAATGACCTTATTACTCCTTGCGTAATATAGGCACTCAGATCAAGCCTTAGTTTAACTTCAGTGAAATAATACATCATTGAATAACAGGCACAAATGTACATAACCCTTGCCCATTATAGCCATACAAGTTTAACGCAGTAATCCATTTTAATTAATATTAAATTTTTGTTGCGTAGTGTGTGATTGCAGTATTTTTTCTGTTTCATTCTCCAGCAGTGCTATAAGTCTTATTTGAAAGGGTAACACTTAAATTAGAGTGCATATCACACTTTTTAAGGCCTCATCAAACAAAAAATATATTCCGAATGACAAAAAATATAATTAATAAATAATAGCTGTTGACCAGAAGGTACTCGTTCCATGAAAACCTTACCTGGAGGGTGTTCCTGGGGTCAATACCCCTGTGACCCAGCCCATGACCAGGCCTTGGGAAAAGTGTAGAATGAAGGGTCATGAATGTGTTTACTTCTTTGGGTCTTGATGTAGTAAAATATATTTTTTAAAGTTAGTGTAATTTTGATGTATAGCTTTTAACTTACAGGCTTTTGCTCTGATGTTGAAACTAATACAACAATTGAAAGCCACCATAGAATTGTATATTTATTAAATACTCATGTAGGTTCCATCTCTGGAAGTGCCTTGACCATTCAGATGTCAAAGTCAGAATATTTACCCTCCTTAACCCCCATCCCTTCCCTATCTTCTCTTGAAAGTCAAGTGTTATACAGTATTTCCAATTACGATTCAGAAAGGGAAACAAAAATATTTTGTGAACCAAATAACTGCTCTACCTTCTCACCTTTGTTATTGATTTTATGGTGTTGCATACACATGCAATTAGTCCAAGTCATTTATTGAAAAATATATTAGCATTTCCATGAATATACAGTATTGAATTCTACAAATACACTACTGTATACATATTAAAGGAATTAATTTTTATAAGCATGTATATACAGTAGGGCCCCACTTATATGGCAGGTTAGGTTCTAGGCTACTGCTGGAAAGCAGAACACCATTTTTTTCCACTTATAAAAGCATATAAATGCCAGACAACAAGTTTATACTAACTTATACTATTAAGTTAGTAATAGAACTAGGCATTAAAAACACAATAAAAAGTAAAATACATACACAGAACATTCATTACTTACCTTAAAATATTTGTAGTCTTAATGTAGGGCAAGAGGTGAGTAGTACTTATTTGTAGGAAGTCAGGTGTTGGTAGCCCTGGCTCCCCGTCCCAAACTTAATATGTATACGATATTTAAAGCAGCTCAGAGAGATAAAATACAAATACAGTGGACCCCCGAGTAACGAACAAAATTCATTCCAGAAGCCTGCTCAAGTGCCATTACCGAACGAATTTACTCCCTTAAGAAATAATGTCAAGTAGGTTAGTTCATTTCAGACCCCCAAAAATACACTTACAAAAGCACTTACAATATTATACTTACATAATTGTACGATTTCCGGGCTGTTCATAACTCGGGGTCCACTGTACAGTACACTCATTATTTACCTTAAAATATGTGTAGTCCTAATATAGGATGAGAGGTGAGTAGTATTTATTTGTAGGAAGTCAGGTGTTGGTATGTAGTTCGCCTGGGCTACATACCTACACCTACCTACATAGCTACACGATATTTAATGCGGCCCAGAGCCATATTATTACCATCGACATACCATGTTCACTGAGTTTAATCATTTCTAACAACTACCTTTAGATGCCATCATAAACAAAGGGAGAAGTAATGAATAATTCATGCCGAAAATTGTAAACAAAAGCGTTATGTGTTAAGGGGGTGACTGGGTCAATGCAGATTCATACACGTTTTCTCTGGTGCTGGACCAAAGAAAACGTAATGTTTTCCCTCCGCCCAACTACCACCCCTCCATAGCATATAAACATAGCATGTTTATATGCTATGTAACATGTTTCTTACATAATTTTGAAGAAAATATCATAGATGGATTAATCAAAATGTCTGTAGGTATTAACGTAAAATAAGACATTTAACCCTTTCGGGGTCGGTGCCGTACTAGTACGTTTTACGCGCCAAGGTCGGTGTCATAATAGTATGTGTAAATTCTAGCGACCTCAAATTAAGCAGGAAACAGCTGGTAGGCCTACATATGAAAGAATTGGTCTGTGTGGTCAGTGTGCGCAGTATAAAAAAAATCCTGCAGCACACACTGCGTAATGAGAAAAAAAAACTGACTGCATTTTTAGTTTAAAACACCGATTTTGCAGTCTATTTTCGTATGGTATTTATTGATGTATTCTCGTTTTCTTGGTCTCATTTGGTAGAATGGAAGATATATTACAGAAATCGAGATGATTTTGTTTAGTTTTACGATGACAAGTACCTTAAAATTGAGCTCAAATTAGCGAAAATGTTCAATTTTTGCCGATGTTCAAGAGTAAACAAATCACGCCACGCGTCCAATACACGTCAACTGGTGAGTCTAATATTCCTTCACAAGTGCGGTGATATTATTTATACCATTTTTACAATGATGCAGTTGTATACATAACAGTAAATCTTCTATTTCTTGTGAGAATAAAAATTCAAAATGGAAAGCAAAAGTAATGTAAGAGGGGCCTGGAGACGTGACTAATGAACAGAGAAGATGTTATTTTAGTGCCAGGAATGTCTGCCTTGTTTATTTTGGACCCCATTTTGAAATTGGCATCGTTTGAAATTTGTGTGAAATTGGCCAAATTGCAAATTTCTGACCACTTTTTTGGGTAGTTGAAATTGATAAATGGGCGGTTTCTTGTACTCAGTCGATAGAAGAAATGGAGTTTTAGCGAAATAGCTATGATTTTAGTAGACTGGGACATTGGAATTTGCCAAAAATAGGGCTCAAAGTGGGCGAAATTGCCGATACGTAAATATCATCGAGACCAATAACTTCGCGAGCATAATTCTGTACATTTTCCATCAAATTTCATACTTTTGGTGTCGTTATGATCGGAAAACGATTCGCTATCATTAACCCCCAAAGGGGTTAATGATGCCCAAGAGTGATTATTATTATTATACATTAGTATTATTACTATGGCATTAAGACTAGAGGGACACTCTTAGTGATTTTAATGTGTACCTGCATGCCAGCACAGTGTGTAAGTATATTTAGGTACAGGTACACATATGCATAATTATAAGAGTACATATAAAATATGCAATAACTTTAAAACACTTGAAATTTTGGAAAGTTTCCAGACATAATAGAGATGTGCTCATGAAGAATGTAAACAAACCGGGTGGGGCGCACCATATTAGAAAGACCTCTCACCGTATAGAGAGTTTTGGTCATAATTTGAAATCGCCATATTAGTGGAACGCCATAAGGCAAAACGCCGTAAAGCCGGGCCCTACTGTATATACACTCATGGGTAGAAAAACTCATACTATAACCATATAGCCTTCAGCAAAGGTGTTAGTGAGGCTGTTCACTTACAAGCACACTGCTAACTGATATTCTCTGTTTAAACATTGTCAGCTATCTAAATCTAAATTGTGATATCTTGTTAGTGAAACGATTAACCATGACTATTCATTTGTCTCTTGTTTGATTAAAGTTCCCAAGTTTTTGACCATTCATTTTAATTGAAAAAATACTGAACAAGAGAAGGCATGCAGATGCAAATGGGTAGATTTTAGGGAAGTATCTGGAATCTCAGTTTAAAATAAGAAAAATGTTCCAGTACCTACTTTTTACTAAAGAAAAAGATAATTGTCTTTAAAATTCAGAGACTGCCACATAAAAAAAAATACTGTACACTATTGTTAATAATGTACTGTACAGTATGTATTTAATTTTTTTAACATTCCAAACATATCCCACCGAGGTTTGGCGACCCAACAAAGAAGAAAACACTTTCACTCTCACTCATTCACTCACTGCCTTGCCGGGTAAAATTTGTGCAAGTTTTACCTGTATTGTTTACAGTGTCTGTCATTTACTTGTCTGACTCATTCTGCAGAATATGTGTTGCAATGTGTGCAGGAATGCCTCCAAATGTGTTCAAGATATTACAATTTTTTAAATTTCTTTTAAAAACTGCATTTAAAATCAATTTGTGTAGTTGATAGTATCAAGGATTTGTTACAAGTACAGTGGACCCCCGAGTTTCGTAAAAACTTCACTCCTTAAGTCTGCTCAAGTGCCATTACCGAACGAATTTACCCCCTTAAGAAAAAATATCACGTAGGTTAGTCTATTTCAGACCCCCAAAAATACTTTTCCATAAGCACTTACAATATTATACTTACATAAATGTACGATTTCCGGGGTTTACGAAACTCGGGGGTCCACTGTAAACAGTTCTGTTTTTGTTGTAGTATTTTATTATCAATACTAAACTAATATTGACAAAACACCTGCACAAATGGACTACACTTAACAACAATATAAATTTTGTCACTTATAAGTTTTAAACTGCAGTATACAGTACAGTGGACCCCCGAGTTTCATAAAAACTTCACTCCTGAAGTCTGCTCAAGTGCCATTACCGAACGAATTTACTCCCTTAAGGAAAAATTTCACGTAGGTTAGTCTATTTCAGACCCCAAAAATACACTTCCACAAGAACTTACAAAATTATACTTACATAATTGCACGATTTCCGGGGTATTCGTTAACCGAGGGTCCACTGTACTTGTATTTTCTAAAATATTGAGAAAATTTTTGTGTCCTTTTTCAACATTATCTTTATGACCAGCAGCTTACCAGCCAGGGTTACCAGATTTTTTTTATCAGAATTATTATACTGTGCTCACCAAATTATCATTTATTTTTAATAACCGTGTTCATTAGAGATGTTTTAAATAATTGAAGGAAAAGTAAATTTTCATTCAGGTCATGTAATATTTAATGGCTATCATTTTGATAGGCACATCAATCCTAATTACATTGAAAATATCGTTTTTTTCATGCTACTGGACTTTGTATCGTAGACGAACTTTAAGGGATGTTATGAGATTAACTTTAGGATTTCTTGCACAGATCATTAAAGAATATAAGGTTAATGAAAGAAAAAAAAGTTCTAGGTTATTGTATACTTTATGATTAGCATCATCAGTTACATGTTAATACAGTGCTATTTTTCACCCGAGTGACCATATCTTTGGAAGGATTCAACTTCATACAAGATTCTTGCTTATTTATACATTCACATGTTAGTAAGGTACCATTATCATTATTGTTTTCAGTTTATTCCTGATATGTGTTTTATAAATGCTAATTTTACTGAAAACCCTGTTGCATTCTGCATTTAAGTGAGGTAAACTTAAGAACAGAGAGAGAGCAAAATTTCCTAGACTACAGAATTCTTAGGCTTTCTTTTGGATTGACATTCGTCAAAGAAACATCACATAGCCATCTCAAGGCTAAGAGAACAACTCCAAACATCTGCTGTTCCTGTTTCTTAATAAATGGATACCTAGGAATTAGCCAACTTTTGTAGGTTACATCCTTGGAAACAACCTAAAAAAAAGAACCATTGGAAATAAGCGACACTGCTTAGCTTTCTAGGGTTATCCAGGGTAATTAACTGTCTAGGGTTACTAATCAGAATAAGGTCTTCTTCTGAAGGTGGGCACATTTTTATGCCATGGATTCAAACTAAACCTGTTATGTGATTTGTTTGCAATCCAATTACGTATTACAATTTTGTTTCTTTATGATTCATGTTTATTTATAGTGATTGGGTTTTTTTCTCTGGTCAAGTTTTCTACTTTAACATGAGGACTTATACTTGCTAATTGGCTATCCATTAACCCTTTGACTGTTTCTGTTGTATATATACGTCTTACGAGCCAGTGTTTTTGACGTATTAATACGCCTAAATTCTAGTGGCTTCAAATCAAGCGGGAGAAAGCTGGTAGGCCCACATGTGAGAGAATGGGTCTGTGTGGTCAGTGTTCGCAGTATAAAAAAAATCCTGCAGCACGCAGTGCATAATGAGAAAAAACCTCCGACCGTGTATTTGGATTAAAACGCCGACTTTGAAGTGTATTTTCGTATAGTATTTATGGTTGTATTCTCATTTTCTTGGTTTCATTTGATAGAATGGAAGACATATTACAGAAATAGAGATGATTTTGATTGGTTTCGTTATGAAAAGGACCTTGAAATTGAGCTCAAATTAGCGGAAATGTTCGATTTTTGCCGATCTTCAAGAGTAAACAAGTGACGTCATTGTCCAATAAGTGTCCAACTAGTCATTATAATACGCAGTCACAAGTGGGTTGACATTATATATACAATTATTACAATAATGCAGTAGTCTGCATAACAGTAAATCTTCTATTTTTTGTGTGAATAAAAATTCAAAATAGTAAGAGTAATATAAGAGGAGACGTGACTGATAAACAGAGAAAATGTTATTTTAGTGCCAGGAATGTCTGCATTGTTCATTCTGGACCCTATTTTGAAATTGTAATCTTTTTTAATTTGCGTGAAATTGGCCAATTTGCCAATTTCTGACCATTTTATTGGGTAGTTGAAATCCGTAAATGGGCGATTTCTTTTACTCAATCGATAGAACAAATGGAGTTCTAAAGAAATAGCTATGAGTTTGGTCGACTGGAACAACGGAATTGGCCGAAAATAGGCCTCAAAGTGGGCGAAATCACCGATGCATAAATATTGCCAAGATCGCTAACTTTGCAAGAGCGTAATGCCGTAAATTTTCCATCATATTTCGTACTTTTGGTGTCATTACCATAGGGAAAAGATTCTCTATCATTTCATAAGATTTTTTTTTTTTTTTTTTTTTTCAAATATTTTGCAACACATAGAGACACTTTAGGATTTGGGGTCGCGACAGTCAAAGGGTTAAACAAAATATTTGTTTGCATATGAACCATAATGACAATCAAATATGGTGGTGCAGATATCATTAGCTACCATAGTATGGTAGTATGTACATACAGTGGTACCCCGGTTTACGATATTTTTTCGTTCCAGAATGCTGTTCAAGTGCCATTACCAAACGAATTTATCTCCTTAAGAAATGATGTAAAATAGACTAGTCCGTTTAGACCCCCAAAAGTACACTTACAAAAGCATTTAAAAAAATAAACTTACATAAAAGGGTGTGTTTTGGGACCATCGTAAACCGGGGTACCACTGTATTTACAATGATGTTTTTGAAATTAGAAATGTAATAGGCATAATATAACATTGAGAAAAGGCTCTTATTGCAAGGATCAGTCCGATTACACACAGTAATGTGCAGTTGTCTTGGAGCTATCAACGTATTCATTAGCGAACTTAGAGATTATTTAAAACCTACTACAAAATAAACATGTGCCAATGTGTCCAGCATGAACATCATCATTAGGATTGGGATCAATCATGTGCAAAGTCGAGTGCAGTAATCCCTCATAGCATGCATAAGGTGAATCAAAGTGAGCAGGCTTCTGTTATTAATCTAGTGGAGTAAATGACACACAAATGCCCCTCATACCTTCATTAATGACAACATTTTGCCCACTGTGTGGGCGGGAAAGTTCTCATTAATGAAAGTATCCTTTACACTGAAGTGCCACATAGTTCACCCTGCTGGTATTTACATACCATTCTGGTTCTATTAATCTAGTGACTGGTAATGAATACTGGAGTCAAAACTCAACATACATAAGGGCTCTTGGTCCAAGAAATTGGAACTACTCTTCCCTACCTTGGATAAATCTTATTACCTCCCATTCCCCAGGCACTTTATGATCCCTATGGGTTTAGCACTTCCCCAAGAATATAATAATAGTAATAATAATGTACGTACGTGGAGATGGTCTACTTGATCAAGAATTCCACTAGTTTGTGTGCATACATGAAATTGGTTATGCAGATCATTTTTGACAATATAATATTATTTTTAAGTGAATTTTATCATAAGCCTTAAATGTATTACCTAAAATTGGAACATACTTAAGTTCATAAAGCAAATTATTAATTGTTGAATAGGGTACTATTATAAGATTCTCTATCATTTCATAAGATTTTTTTTTTTTTTTTTTTTCAAATATTTTGCAACACATAGAGACACTTTAGGATTTGGGGTCGCGACAGTCAAAGGGTTAAACAAAATATTTGTTTGCATATGAACCATAATGACAATCAAATATGGTGGTGCAGATATCATTAGCTACCATAGTATGGTAGTATGTACATATTTACAATGATGTTTTTGAAATTAGAAATGTAATAGGCATAATATAACATTGAGAAAAGGCTCTTATTGCAAGGATCAGTCCGATTACACACAGTAATGTGCAGTTGTCTTGGAGCTATCAACGTATTCATTAGCGAACTTAGAGATTATTTAAAACCTACTACAAAATAAACATGTGCCAATGTGTCCAGCATGAACATCATCATTAGGATTGGGATCAATCATGTGCAAAGTCGAGTGCAGTAATCCCTCATAGCATGCATAAGGTGAATCAAAGTGAGCAGGCTTCTGTAGAATATCTAAATACTCATTGGCTCTCTCATACATGAAAGTGTAAAAAAAAAAAGCAGTATGTACTTCCTGATTTGAAATTTTATGGAGAATTACAGTAGTCTTAGTAAAAGAATTATTTACCTGACAGTATGAAAAGTTTAATACATACGTACATATATATTGCACATACATACCAAAGGTAAGAAGAAAGTTTAAATTTCTGTATACTGTATCAAAGTATTTAATGTACAGGTAATAAGGCCAAAGTTTATTTTAAGAGCTCTATTTATAGTTTATAATTTTCATATAAGTTACAGTAATAACGTAATGTAGAATGACTTAATGAGAGCATCCATTTTTCTTTATAACTATATATTCATACACATATTTTTATTAGCTTTCACATTGTCATTAAGACATGTGCACAATATCTGAAGATGTGAATGTGTAAGTTGATACTTATGTGTAAGTACGGTTGCATATCCTTAGTTGTCTGACTGAAATCAGCACAATGTACACATTCAGAAGCTGCCATGGAAAACTTGTTAAACTGTCAACCTAAGCGTTGGAGATTATGCAGACTTCACATAGTTATTTAGATATTAATCTAGTGGAGTAAATGACACACAAATGCCCCTCATACCTTCATTAATGACAACATTTTGCCCACTGTGTGGGCGGGAAAGTTCTCATTAATGAAAGTATCCTTTACACTGAAGTGCCACATAGTTCACCCTGCTGGTATTTACATACCATTCTGGTTCTATTAATCTAGTGACTGGTAATGAATACTGGAGTCAAAACTCAACATACATAAGGGCTCTTGGTCCAAGAAATTGGAACTACTCTTCCCTACCTTGGATAAATCTTATTACCTCCCATTCCCCAGGCACTTTATGATCCCTATGGGTTTAGCACTTCCCCAAGAATATAATAATAGTAATAATAATGTACGTACGTGGAGATGGTCTACTTGATCAAGAATTCCACTAGTTTGTGTGCATACATGAAATTGGTTATGCAGATCATTTTTGACAATATAATATTATTTTTAAGTGAATTTTATCATAAGCCTTAAATGTATTACCTAAAATTGGAACATACTTAAGTTCATAAAGCAAATTATTAATTGTTGAATAGGGTACTATTATCTTAGGTAACATAGTAAATCCAGTAAATAATGTTTTTCTTTAAAAGCCAGAAAGGCACTGTGAAAAATATTAATATGGTTGTTCATATTATCTTTGCTATTAGGGCAAGGCTAAACAAATGTACACAGTATGTACATAGATGTTTAAGTGGCAATATTTTAATTGCATGACTGTACAACTTTGAGTAAGACGGACATACCCTACAGGTGGTGCTGGGCCATACTGGTCAGAGGGTCGGCAGTGGAGGAGCCATGGGACTTATGAAGGGCCACCTCAACAGGAAGCTTCACAAGTGTTCCTACTGTCCTTACACCACCCATTGTTTTATAAATTACAAAAGACACATCTCCGCTCATACAGGCGAGAAGCCATATGCTGCGATAACTGCTCTAACAGACCTAATCCAAATGATATGATCTTCAGTGGCACATTGAACTATTGAACATGCATTGCAAATTTGGATGTCTTACTGGAATTAAGACTAAAATTAGTTATTTAAATAATTTCTTTATACCTGTACACTGTATTTTAAGAGTGCCTCTTATCTTTGTGTGTAACTGTACTGGAAAAGCTTTTGACTCTTTAAGTAGTTGTGTAATGGTAAGTTAGCTTATTTTAAATATTGCGTGATTATTGCATTGACTAGATTTGTTAACTTTTAAATATATTTTTCCTTAACTTAAAAATTTTGGTAACAAACACTTTTTGTTATCCCACAATGATACATGTACTGCATATCGTTCTTATATGTTCATTTACACAGTATTTCAGCAACACAGATAAAAGTGTAGTTATAACAGGTTGCAAGTTTACACCTGGTCTGCTTTCTAGTATTATGAATGTGAGGCACAGTCAGTGGATGTTTCAGCAAGGAGACTGTGGAAATGTCTTTCTTGAGATCATCACATGGTGAGAATGTAAAGCAGAGAATATGTTGATGGGAGAAATCAGAAGCCAGTGAAGTGTTATGAAAGTTAAATTGCAAATACAAAGGTTTGCTGAGATAGTTTTATGGTGCAGATTTAATGGAGTAAGATAAATTTTGACAGTGTGTATAAATATTAGGTAGAAAGAGGGTGCCCTAGGAAGTGTTTTGGAGAGGATGTGTCCCATTAATAAGAGGAGGGGGGGGTTGTCTTGATGCTGGCAAAGGGTTCTTGATTCAAGAAATTGGAACTACCCTCTTCCTTGAATCAAACCTGACTGCCCACTATTTCTCAGGCACTGAATGACTCATTGTTTTGGTGCTTTTCCTTGAAAATAATAATAATGGGGAGGATGTGAAAAAGGGTGTTGCGAGATAGGGAGGAACATATTCAGCAGGTGTGTGTGAGCTTGTCTTTCTGGCTTGGGTGAAGGCAGTCATCATGGAATATGACATGCTGTATGAGCAAGGTAGTACAGCATCTATTAAAGGAATCAGGAAAGCCATCAAACTTTACTTGAGGTTTGGAACCTGAGATGTACAGTGCCTGTAATATAAAACTTGAGTGTAGAGGTTGTGATTGATGGGTCAGCAATGGACCATGGTGTCAGTACCCTTCAGGAAACACAAATAAAAGCTCGGAAACCAAACGAGTTTATTTAATTGTGTTGTGCATTACATCTGTGTTGTTTTGAAAGCTGGAATGTGATGAAATAACAGGCTCTGGTGTGTTGAATCATTTAAATATAATGGCAGTATTTCCACTCATCTTTCAAAGTACAGGCACTATACTTCCCGCCTACAAAGCTTAACTCTTCATAGATACTACTGTACTATACTGATGCACCAGTAGCATAGCAGAGACAGTTTATCTTTACTTCCCTATAACACATAAATAAACTTAGTACATGTACAGTGGACCCCCGAGTTTCGTAAAAACTTCACTCCTGAAGTCTGCTCAAGCGCCATTACCAAACGAATTTACTCCCTTAAGGAAAAATGTCACGTAGGTTAGTCTATTTCAGACCCCCAAAAATACACTTCCACAAGCACTGACAATATTATACTTACATAATTGTACGATTTCCGGGGTTTACGAAACTCGGGGGTCCACTGTACTTCACTACAGTATATTCAGAGAATTTAATTTGCTCCAAAAGTAACTTTGCGTCCTAACCTTACTAAACCTTTGCATAACCTAATAGAACTTAATTACATCTAATGTAAGTGAGGTTAGCTAAATTTTGGTTTAATATTGCTGTATTTACAATTATCATGGGTTTAATACATTTTTATAAATATTGTGGTACAATATATGTCATTTTCATGATTTTTAATAAAATTTTCGCAGTTGTAGCCAGTACGAATATGTTCTCTTCGTATTTGGCAAAAGATTCTTTTCACAAAGATTGCCATGATTCCTGTAACCGACTTAGAGATTATTTTGTGGTAGCTCAGTTCAAATTTTTTGAGTATAAATGGAATATGGTAGATTTTATTTTAAGTTGTTAGTTTAATCTGTTGAATAATTTGATATGAAGTTGACTGCCTTCTGTTATTCCCTCTCCAGGAAACTTAGTAACCATGGAGTAATAATAGATGATAAGAACTATTATTTAGAATCAGCATTATGTAGGCTGTTGTTTTCTTTTTTGATAAAATGAGTATGAGTTTCTAGTACCACAGAGCATCATGTAATAATGTACTGTACTCAGAAACACAAAGTCATGCAGTCACAAGAATTACTCTCTCTCTACTTGAGTTGACAGAATAACAATGAAGGGTTGTTGAGAACCAGTTAAATACCTGTCTTCAGATATTTATTAATTTTGCTTTTGATTCATGGCTGCTATCCAGAATTTTTCAGTGGTTTACTAGATACAGTGTACTGTATTGTATTACATGAAGCACTAAACCTGTGTGGGCCATTCAGCACATGGAGTGGTGGAGGTTCAATCCTCCATCTGCAAATCATGACCTGGTCTCTGATCTGTCTGGCTGTTGGTGATTGCAGGTGACAGCATTATATTATATTAATAATAATAAGCCTTAAACAGTAAATATGGTAACATACAAGACCTTCAGTGTAAACTTGCTCATGGCAGTCAGAAATATAAATATAAGGTCATAACTCATGTGTTAAGGTGTTAAGTAAAGAAAAAGTATATTTACTCAGTTTATATACTAGATGTAGCATAAAATAGACCTTGTTATAATACATACCAGAGGGTTTAAATCTTCGCTGATAAAACTGCTTGGCTGAAAATCATGATAATATAAAATTATTTAGAATAATATTGTGACATATGTACATTATTAAATATATTATTTTCATGAAGTATAGTTAGTAAAGTTGATGATACATTATTACCACTACAATGTGTCATTACATACACACTTGATGTGATCAGTAGCTCTGAGGATTATGTTCTCATAACACAAGGGGGGTGAGTAAGCACCCTATGGGGTTGCTTGTGGGTAAGTGATATTAGGCTATGTTCGGCCTTTGTCATCCTGGTACATGAGCAGGCATGCCAGGCCATGTTCCTTAATGCTTGGCTGGGTGCTCTTTTTTTTTTTTTAGTGGAATCAGTACCTGATTGGTGGCCGATTCGTGTAATATGGTGTACCATTTTAAATTGTATTTTTCAAGGTTAAATATTGTTTAACTATGATATTTTATTATTTGAATATATTCATTTTTCTGGTTCGGAAGTTTATTGGCTGATTTTGTTTGTCTACTAGTTTCCAGGTACATATGACTGGGCACTGTTGTGAGGCTACTGGCTGTTCTTTTCTGTATTAACCATTACCTAATTGCCTCCCCGTACCTTACTATAATGTTGGTTGATTCATATTCCTACCCCTTTTATTCTGTATATTATTTATGCTTTGTTTTATAATGTAGAAACTTAATACAGCACATACTGTAAAAAAATTTATAATACCGATGACAGAAACTGATGTTTTTGTCAACACTGAACCCTCCAGTTGCTGTACGTTGTGTTGCACTACACCTGGTGAGGCAGGTCCATACTAGAGTCATGGCCTTGTTACATATCTCAGTTATTCATTATGTTAGGAAAATCATCTGATTAAATGGTGCAAATTATTCAGCACAATGGAGAATCAGGGTAGGTAATGGTATAAAACATCGACAAGATGGGCAGTATTGTAGACAGGGTTTTACTGATGATGTTTAGCTAATGCATGGGTCTTTATCAGGTGACTTAATAAAGCCTCTTCGTGGGTGAAATGTCATCAGTAAAGCTTCCTTGTAACTGCATTTGTGTCTATTTCTCAATGGAGAATTCCTTAATAATAGACTTTGACTGCATGAGTCAAAATTTATTGGCTATTGTTCTAATTCTCTTCGTTAGTTTTTTGGTGATCAGACACTGTTTCAGGTGTATTTTAGACAATATAATATAGACTTAAGATAGGTATGAAAGCATAAATGGTTTAGTTCACAATGCAGCTTTGAAAAAGAGACATTATTGTTGTGTCTGTTAGAAGCGAGAGTACTCATACCACCTCTGCCAGGTCTAGGAGTCCTGTATCTTTTATCTTTAACCTGATCAAAATAAGGCTGAGCTTGCCTCTCTTGCCAAGCCTGAGACATGTAACTTGTGCCATGTGTAGCCATGTAGAGACTAAATGGAGTGTTATTTAATGGACGTTGTTTGATATATTTTACATTATTACCATCATATTGTGTCTCGTGACTTTACAAAAACAATATAAAGATTATTTAAAATAATAAAAATGCTTATCTATATCATGTGAATTTTATAACTTTATAAATCTTTTTAATTTTTACCCAGAGAGTAAAAGAAATGATGGGGGAGGGGAAAACACGGTTAAAGTTTAACAAAGAATGTAAGGCTGGTTGACCAGGCAGGCACCAGATGAACCTGGGAGTAGAAAAACTCTCAGGATTCATCAAAGGTCTATCAAGGGTATAAAAGGGGCAGTATGTCATGCTAGAAAATAATCTTTAGACTGTGTATAATAATTAAAAAAAAAAAAAAGGAAAGGTTGATTTTTTAAGATACAGCACTAGTGAAAACAAAAAACCTGAGTGATATGGAATTGTTGGTGTGCATATATAATGAGAGAAGAATGCTTCCCAGAATAAAGAATAGAGGGGAAATGGCTTGTAGAACTGACCCTCTTAGAATCCTTGGCTGGAACTATTAATGTTGAACTAGATAAAAAGATAAATACAGTGGTACCCCGAGTTTCAAACAGCTCCCAACTCGAACAATTATGTAAGTATATTATTGTAAGTGCTTTTGTAAGTGTATTTTTGGGGGTCTGAAATGGACGAATCTAATTTACATTATTCCTTATTGGAACAAATTCGTTCGGTAAAGGCACTCGAACAGCTTTCTGGAACGAATTATGGCCGAAACTCGAGGTACCACTGTAGTATTGTTATATTTATACAGTATATGTACATTATTTACATAAGGCATTAAACCCATACGGGGCATTCAGCACTTTTAATGATGAAGGCTCAGTCCTTCATTTGCTAATCACAAGATGTAAACTGCTTTCACAATTAGGCTTTCCTCTCAATGGAGTGGCAGAGGAATTATCATATTTGTGTGGAGAGGGGGGAGTAGGATGACATCATAGCTCTCACTTCCTATTGAGGTATATAGGGATTCTTTAAGTAGGTAAGAGGCCATGATAACCCAACCTCTCTCTCTAGAGAATCAAGCTGTTTCTGTGTAGTATGAGATACTGAAAGATATCCCAGTAGTGTAAATAATCCTCAGGCAGTCTTAAGAGTGTCCAGGTGAAGCAAAAGTTGTGTTAGGTGAGGAGAAATAGTACTCATAGTTTTTCTTTTTTTTAACATGCTGGCCGTCTCCCACCAAAATATGGTGACCCGAAAAAGAAATGCTTTCACCATCATTCGTACTATCACTGTCTTGCCAGAGGCATGCATGTACAGCAGTTCAGATGTTCCTCCAAACAGCATACTCCTAGGTATGGTCATTAATTCCTGCAGTATTAATCATTCAAATAACCATGGCAAAAAAGCTGAAGGTTTAGAGTGAAGGGGAGTCTACTTCAAGAAACTTTGAGATAACTTTTTGTATGATAATAAATTTACAGGATAGTAGCTGTTATCTTACTTCAACTCATTCCAAAATCTGTCCCTGTCTAAGGTATGCTACCACCTCTCAGGATGTCACCCACAACAATCGGTTAACAACCAGGTACCTATTTACTGCTAGGTGAACAGCAGCAACAAGTGTAAAGAAAGTTGCCTGTATGTCTTCACTCTTCCCCGGATTGAACTGTATGCTAGTTAGCAGTCTTAATTACTTTTCCCATTACCGTCTTTTCACATCAGCGCTTGCCAGTGAAACCGACTTATAGTTTAAACGATTTACTTTGTCCCTCTTTTAATAGTGAAGCAATGTGTGCCATTTTCTGTTTATCTGTTGGTATAATTTTTCTGTCATAATAGTAAAGCAATGTGTGTAATTTTTTTGTTTATCTGTTGGTTTAATTTTTCTGTCCCTTTTTTAATGATGAAGCAATGTGTGCCATTTTCTGTTTATCTGTTGGTTTAATTTTTCTGTCCCTCTTAATAAGAAGCACTGTGTGCCATTTTCTATTCATCTGTTGGTTTAATTTTTCTTTCAGACCCTTGACTGTATCTCACTTGGTTCTACAGTATTTTTTTCCTTGTCCACATCCCATATTAGTTTCTTTACTTCCTCTTCATATATATCGGTGATCTGCATTTCCTTTTGCTTTCAGGCATAAAAACCACAATAGCTAAGGTGTCCTCTCCCATTTTGATGCTGAGGAAAGGCTTTTGTCCAAGGAACTAGAGATATTCTCCTTTTCCTTCAACCAAACCTGTTGCTTCCCATTCCCCAGACGCTGTATGACATCTGTAGGTTTAGCACTTCCCACAAATATAATAATAATAATGTATCCCCCACTAAAGCCTCAGTTTTAGTCTTGTCATGTTTCTCCTTCCAACTTGGTGATTTTGTCATCTGTAAGTTCTTTGTATTTTGTCTCTCGTGTGTAATTTGCTTTTACAAACTTGAATAGAAGATTGGATTCTGTGTTTCTCTTGTCCACTTGATGCACTAGCATCATTTACTGCATTGTGGTATACTAGCAGTGCTTAGTATAACATGATGTGTTTAGTGTATTGTGATGTACTGGCAATGTCTAGTATGTTGAGATGTACTAGCAGGTTTTAGCATATCATGAGGCAGTAGCAGTGTTTGGTACACAGTACTGAGCTCATCATCAGCAGTAAGTCACAATGTGATAATGACCATAACGGACTGAAAAGCCGTCTAAATTTCCCCTTCCAGTTGGAGGTAATAATGAATTGTTGCATTATATACAGTGGACCCTCGGTTTTCGTTGAAAATTCTTTCCAGAATGCTGTTTGAGTGCCGTTACCAAACGAATTTGTTCCCATAAGGATAAATGTAAATTAGATTAGTCATTTCAGACCCCCAAAAGTACACTTACAAAAGCACTTACGAAAATACACTTACATAATTGTTCGAGTTTGGAGGTCCACGAAAACCAAGGGTCCACTGTACGTATTATAATTGTTATAGATTTTGGCTAATGATTACCAGTATAATCATAATAAATTACATATAGTAATCAACATTATATAATTATTTTAGATTCAGTTTTTAATATTTCACTGCTTTTGTAATCTGTCTCTTCACCTATGTGATAGATTTTTTATTACTCTTCTTTTCTATAAATTATATACGTATACATACCACCTATAAGTTTTCTGTTTTATTTCATTGGCCATTTGTTTATTTCTGTGCAGACTAACCAATAGCAGCTTATTTTGCAACTGCCACACCTTCAAAGATCAGCATTTGTTGTGTTCTCAGTTCTCACACTGTTTACGCACTCGTGTAACATTCGTGATCTGTGCACTTGTGTAAAGTCAGCCTGTTCTCATTCTTCAACTTCTCATTTTCTCACATGATTCCTAGCTTCAGTTTTTAAATGTTCTCTGCCTAAAGAAAAAGTTTTTTTTTATTTTTGGTTATGTTAGGTTGGGTTAAGCTAGATTAAGTTAGGGTAGGATAGGTTACTAAACCTTATAAAAATGTGTATCTAACTGAAAATAATGGAACCTCGGTTTTCGTGATTAATCCGTTCTAAAAAGTTTGATGAAAACTGAAGCAATATTTCCCATAAGAAATAATGTAAATCCAATTAATCCATTCCAGACACCCAAAAATATTAACAAAAAATACATTTTATAGAGAATAACTATAGTTTAACCCTTAAACTGTCCACACGTAGATATACGTTCACCTGCGTACTGCCCCGAAAATTTTGAATTTTTTTTTTTTTTTTTTTTAATGAAGAGCGCATTTTTATAAACAGGATAGGCTAAAAAAAAAAATTTAGAGCCAGTACTTACCGAGATATAAGCCCGCGAAGTTGGTGCTAAATGATGTGGTGTCGGCAACATGGTGCACTGCTGCTTGCAGAAACAATAAACATTTATCGTTTTTTTTTTTTAATTCTTTCCATTTTCTGTTGTTTTCATGCTATGATAATAATGTTTTGATGCAGATCTTTTGATATCATTGCCAATTCTTGTTTAGACACAAATGTTTGGTACTGAATTAGTAATCATACTGTCACTAACACACATGTTCACACTGATAAATGAATTTGTACACCTGGTTCAATCACTTACTATTGTTTACATATATATACAAGGTATTTACAAGTCCCATTTATGTTTCTAGAAGTCCACCACTGTATGATACTCCAAGAAGCATGGATTCATACAGAGTGCCACTCCACATTGCTGACACATGTATCGTGTGTCTTTTCTCACTTGGGGTCGCTGTTTACTGTAAGCACACACAACACACTTTTTCTGAGAGTACTTCTTCTTTGGAGTAGATGGTAATGGTATCAGGCAGTGACAGTTAGGGATTATTCGGTTGGGCACTTCCCCTTCTGGTTGTGGAGTGACAGGTCGCTGTTGTGGAGTGACAGGTCGCTGTTGTGGGGTGACAGGTCGCTGTGGAGTGGCAGGTATAGGTGTGGTACCATACTTTCCCGCTATCTGCTTGATGACATTTAGGGTGAATTCCTCATATCGTTGTCGCTTCCCAGTCTTTATTTCGTACATGTTGAAGGCATTGAGCATTGCAATGTCAACAAGGTGGAAAAACACTTTTATATACTACTTGCGACTCCTACGCACACAGTCAACAAAGCCTATCATCATGTCACACTTGTTGACTAGTCGCATATTGTTTGTATAGTCGATGACAACAGCTGGCTTTTCAATAGGTTCATTGTTGAGCCTGCTCAGTCTGTCTGTCTGTACCATCTCGTTTCTGTGGATGGTTGACAGCAATGTCACGTCCCGTTTGTCATGCCATGACAGTGCCATGATGTCATTGGCATGAAACGCCTGCACTACACTTCCTCCAGTGAACTTTGGCATGTGTTTTCTATTTCTTCTCACTGTTCCACATATATCAGTATTGTTCACACATAGGAAATCAGTGAGCATAGGGCTTGTGTACCAGTTGTCTGTGAACAATGTATGACCCTTGCCAAGGTATGGCTGCATCATCTTGCGAACAACATCACCGGAAATGCCCAACATGCGCCTGGTATCATTGAGTGTATTTTTACCTGTGTAGATAATGACATCCAACACAAGACCAGTCTCACAGTCACACATAACAAACAGTTTTATACCAAAGCGATTACGTTTGCTTGGTATATATTGTTTGAATGACAGTCGTCCCTTGAACAGAACCAAGGACTCATCAACAACAATGTTCTTGAATGGATAAAAGTAGGCACTGAATTTTTCCTTGACATACATAAACAATTCCCGGATTTTGTAGAGGAGGTCATTTCGGTTTGGTGTATTCCTGTCAGAGAAATGCAACATTCTTAGCAACAGAAGGAATCTGTTGCAGGGAAGAGGTCACGAAAGACTGAGTGCTAATGAAGCAGTCTGTGGACCAGTAGTTTGCTATATTGTTCTTATATGTATGTGGCATAAGCATGACAGTGCCAAGGAATAAATACATTTCAGCCACAGTTGTATCTTTCCACCTGCGCAGCCGTGACGATTCTGTAACATCTACATGGTCCTTTGTATACTGGTAGTACAGGTTGGTCTGGGTAACAATCAGTTTCATTATCGGCTCATCAAAGTATAGTTGAAAATAGTCTAACTCTGTAGACTCATCAGTGATGGGACAGTGTGGTATGATGCCACTTCCACTGCCATCAAAATTGAAAGGATGTGGCACGAATGGTGTATGTTCAGTCCAATTCCATTCACGATCAGCTGGGGCAGGGTGGGCCAGTGGCATGGGACGTGGGGGAGCAGAAGGAGGGACGGGAGTGGGGCCAGCACATGGTTGAGAGGGTGCTGCGTGGTCCTTTGTCTGTCCACACACCGCGCCATGTGGTCCAGGCATTGTGCCACCCACCACTTCTTCCTCCATCCCAGCATACTCTCCTTCATTATCACTATCACTGTCAGTGGCAGGGGTTTTGGAACGTGACCTGCTAAGACCCTTGCCTCTGACTGCATATGGCACACTGCCTGAACGTAGGTTATGACGCCCAAAAGTACGTTTCACTGGGGAATAATGATAATCACTGTCACTCGACGAATCGTCTATGGGCATAAAATCGATTTCATCATCGTCACATATATCACTTTCACTATCGTCACCATAACACATGGAAAATGATAATTTCCTCTTGCGGAGTTGGCTTTGGGTAGCAACACTAGCAATCCCAGAGGTGCTGGGCTGAGGGTCTGTGGCCACACTGGCCACACCAGATGTGCTGGGCTGAGGGTCTGGTATGGCCACACTGTCCACACTGGTCACCCCAGAGGTGATGGGCTGAGGGTCATCTGGGTTCTCATCAATAGTTTCACTAATTCCTTGATTATTAGTGGCTATATCACTGTCTAATCCACTAATCTCGCGTTCTGTTTCACTTTCCGAGAATAGTAGAGTGTTAATACGACGAGGCGTGAGTGAATCACGGGGGTTTGCCATGATGTTTACCCAAGATGGAGCTGAAACTAACTGGGGCTACCATGCGGTACCCTGGCGTCCCCGATTTTTTTCATACTGCGCACACTGAGTGCGCAGACCCATTCTCTCATGTCTAGGCGACTCAGGCCTATCACGCTAAATTTGAACGAATGTAAAATAAAACGTAGATCTACGTTCGGGGCAGTACGCATGTGAACGTATATCTACGTGTGGACAGTTTAAGGGTTATTAACATACAGAAAACAATGAGAAATAAATATAAATGACTAATGAAATGGATAAATGAACATTTAACATCACTTTTGCCTTTATTGAAGACTCTTGTTGGCGTATGGAAGACGGTGAGGAGGGAAGAGGGAGGAGGAGAGGTTATTGTTGGGAATTGGAATCCCCTTCCATAAGGACTTCAGGTATCAAGGCCCTATCCGGGGTTGCTTTCTTTCTTTATCTTTTACTGGCACTAGGACCAGCTTGAGAGTCACTGTACCCCTGTCACACAAAAAACTGTCCAGAGAGGTCTGTTTCTGGCATCTCTTTAAGATTTGCCTAAAATGGGACAAGGCATTGTCAGTGAACATGTTGCAGACACGGCTTGCAACAGCTTTGTTAGGGTGATATTTCTCCACAAAACTTTGCAACTCACTCCACTTTTCACACATGTCCTTAATCACTGAAGAAGGCACATTCTCTCCTCTCTCTTCCTCCTCCTCTGAAGCAATTTCCTCAGCTGCGGTCTGTTGCTGTTCCAGTTGAAGGTCTTGCAGCTCTTCAGTGATTAGCTCTTCCCTGTGGTCATCTACCAACTCTTCCACATCCTGGCCACTCACATCCAATCCCATGGACTCACTCAACCAGAAACAAAGGCAGACTGAGTCAATAACGCATGGGATACTTTGTTTGGGCACTTGAGTGGCCAAATGATGCGGACGGGCAGGTGGATGCGTTTGGTATGGACCATTTTCAACTACGAAAACCGAGGTGATGTACGAAAACTGGGACAAAATTTTGACGGAAAAAGTCGTTGAAAACCGAATCCTACGAAAACTGGGGCATACGAAAACTGAGGTTCCACTGTATGTACCTGTGTAAGACTGGTGATATATGTACCTGTGTAAGACTGGTGATATATGTACCTGTGTAAGACTGGTGATGTATGTACCTGTGTAAGACTGGTGATATATATACCTTTGTAAGACTGGTGATACGTACATATATGCACTTGTGTAAGACTGGTGATCTATACACCTGTGTGAGGCTTGTGATCTATGTACCTGTGTAAGACTGGTGATCTATGCACCTGTGTGAGGCTCATGATCTGTGTAGTACATACCTGTCTAAGGCTGTTGATTTTTTGCACCTCTTTAATTATTTACATAATAAAAGTTTCACAAATCCTAGCATAAAAAAATTAAGCAAAGCTAAAAATAACAACATTTAAACTAAATCAAAGTTAGGTCTAGCTACTTTGTGTCAAAATTAAACAAAAGAGCAAAAAAAGGAGACATGATGACAACTACCAAAACTATAAAAGGATGTCAGAGAATTGACAGAAAAGACTAGAGTAGACCTCCTAACCACATCAAGTGGCAGAACTGTATACTGAACAGACCCTTGTGGGTTTAGCACTTAGTTTTGATTGTAATTATAATAATAATAATAATAATAATAGTAATAATAATAAACTGAACAAAGTTCTGAAAATAAAAAGATCATTTGTCTTGACAAACAGTGGTACCATAGTTAGGTGGAATGGTTTGCACACGGAGGTAGGTAGATATATATATATACAGTCAACCCCCGGTTAACGCCGGTAATCCGTTCCAGAAGGCCCGTCGATCACCGGTTTGGTCGATTTCCGATTCTAATTTCCAAATAAGAAATAATGGAAATAAAATTAATCCGTTCCAGACATCCAAAAGTATTAAAATAAATGATTTTTTAGAACTTTTTGACATTAAATTACACACAATTTTATGACAAATAAAGAAATAATAGTACAATAACATGTCACTTACATTTATTGAAGAGTTGTTGATGTGTGCAAGACAGGAGGAGGGGAGAGGATGGAGTAGTATGCTAGTGTTTGGCAGGGGAATCCCCTTCCATTAACACTGCAGGTGGCAAGTTCTTTTCTGGGGTTACTGGCCTTTTTCTTTGAATGTTACACTCCCTGCATGAATGCTACACTCCCTGCATCCCTGCTTCACTCCCTGCATCCCTGCTTCACTCCCTGCATGAATGCTACACTCCCTGCATGAATGCTACACTCCTTGCATGAATACTTCACTCCCTGCTACACTCTTCACCACAGGCTTGGCACTAGGAGCTTTCTTAGGGCCCATGGTGGCTTATTTAGCAGTTGCAAGCACTAAAAACAGTGGAATAATGACAATATACTGGTATGAATGCGTGGGTGGTGGTCGCCGCTTGTAAACAATAGCACACTGAGTGCCTGGGCGCCCAGCTGGGCCACGGGCCATGCATATGCGTCCGGGACGAATCGCCAACTCCGAGCGGCTTGTCTATTACTGAGCCAAAATTCTCATTAAAAAACCTGTCTAACACCGATTTGGACGACCTCCAACGCTGTCTATCACCGGGATGACTGTATACAGTGGACCCCGAGTTTCGTAAAACTTCACTCCTGAAATCTCCTCAGCGCCATTACCGAACGATTTACTCCCTTAAGGAAAATGTCACGTATGTTAGTCTATTCAGACCCCAAAAATACACTTCCACAAGCACTTACAATATTATACTTACATAATTGTACGATTTCCTGGGTTTACGAAACTCGGGGTCCACTGTATACAGTGGACCCTCAGTTTTCATGCACCTCCAAACTCGAACAATTATGTAAGTGTATTTTCGTAAGTGCTTTTGTAAGTGTATTTTTGGGGGTCTAAAATGACTAATCTAATTTACATTTATCCTTATGGGAACAAATTCGTTCGGTAAAGGCACTCAAACAGCATTCTGGAAAGAATTTTCAACAAAAACCGAGGGTCCACTGTATATATATATATATATCTCGAACAATTATGTGAGTGTATTATTGTAAGTGCTTTTGTAAGTGTATTTTTGGGGGTCTGAAATGGACTAACCTACTTTACATTATTCCTTATGGGAGCAAATTCATTCAGTAATGGCACTTGAGCAGCCTCCTGGAACAAATTATGGCCAAAACCAGGGGTCCACTGTACAGTGAACCCCCGAGTAACGAGCACCCCGGAAATCTTACAGTTATGTAAGTACAGTGGTCCCTCGGTTTTCGTGCATCTCCAAACTCGAACATTTATGTAAGTGTATTTTCGTAAGTGCTGTTGCAAGTGTATTTTTGGGGGTCTGAAATAGACTAACCTACGTTACATTATTTCTTAAGGAAGTAAATTCGTTCGGTAATGGCACTTGAGCAGCATTCTGGAACGAATTTTCGGCGAAAACCGAGGGACCACTGTATAATATTGTAAGTGCTTTTGTAAGTGTATTTTTGGGGGTCTGAAATGGACTAACCTACTTGACATTATTTCTTAAGGAGTACATTCGTTCGGTAATGGCACTTGAGCAGGCTTCTGGAATGAATTTTGCTCGTTACTCGGGGTCCACTGTATATATACATATATATACATATATATACAGTGGACCCCCGAGTTTCATAAACCCCAGAAATCTTACAATTATGTAAGTATAATATTGTCAGTGCTTGTGGAAGTGTATTTTTGGGGGTCTGAAATAGACTAACCTACGTGACATTTTTCCTTAAGGGAGTAAATTCGTTCGGTAATGGCGCTTGAGCAGACTTCAGGAGTGAAGTTTTTACGAAACTCGGGGGTCCACTGTACAGTGGACCCTCGGTTAACGAAATTAATCCGTTCCAGGAGCTATTACCTAATCTGAATCTTTCGTAATCCGAACCCTTATTTCCCATAAGAAATAATGTAAATACAATTAATCCGTTCCAGACATCCAAAAATATTCACAAAAAAATACATTTTTTAAAGAATAACTATAGTTTTACATACAGAAAACACACACAAATACTACATACAATATTAAATTTATAAATAAATATTGAAATAAACATTTAAAATAACATTTACTTACCTTTATTGAAGAGACTTGCTGGCATCTGGAAGATAGGGAGGAGGACAGGGGAGGGGTTAGTGATTGGAACGGAATCCCCACTCCCTGCATGCCTGCTGCACTCCCTGCATGAATGCTACACTCCTGCATGAATGCTACACTCCCTGCATGAATGCTACACTCCCTGCATGCCTGCTACACTCCTGCATGCCTGCTACATTCCCTGCATGCCTGCTACACTCCCGGCTACACTCCCTGCATGCCTGCTACACTCCCTGCATGAATGCTACACTCCCTGCATGCCTGCTACACTCCTGCATGAATGCTACACTCCCTGCATGAATGCTACACTCCCTGCATGAATGCTACACTCCCTGCATGCCTACTACACCCCCTGCATGAATGCTACACTCCCTGCATGCCTGCTACACTCAGTCCCTGCATGAATGCTACACTCCCTGCATGAATGCTACACTCCCTGCATGAATGCTACACTCCCTCCATGAATGCTACACTCCCTGCATGAATGCTACACTCCCTCCATGAATGCTACACTCCCTGCATGAATGCTACACTCCCTCCTTGAATGCTACCACTGGTGTACCACTAGGAAGCTCCTTTGGACCCATGGTGACTTATTTCACAGTGACAATCACTAAACCACCAAAAAAGACACCAAATGTATTGTGATTGTTTGAAAGAGCACGCTGGGTAATATTCTCTCAATGGTAAACAACGCTACACTGGCGTCTTGCACAGGCCAGGCACGGAGCAGGCGGACACGTCTAATACGTTGTCTAACCGAGCTTTTCGCTATCCGATTGCGAAAAGCTGCTAACCGAGGGTCTACTGTACAGTGGACCCCGGTTATCATACTGCTCCAACTTGAACAATTATGTAAGTGTATTTTTGTAAGTGCTTTTTAAGTATTTTGGGTCTGAAATGGACTAATCTAATTTACATTTGTTCTTAAGGGAATAATCGTTTGGTAATTGCACTTGAACAGCATTCTGGAACGAATTATGGCCGATAATCGGGAGTCCACTGTACATATACATATACAGTGGACCCCCGAGTTACGAGCATGATTCATTCCAGAAGGCTGCTCAAGTGCCATTACCGAACAAATTTTCTCCCTTAAGGAATAATGTCAAGTAGGTTAGTCTATTTCAGACCCCCAAAAATACACTTACAAAAGCACTTACAATACAGTGGACCCCCGAGTTTCGTAAAAACTTCACTCCTGAAGTCTGCTCAAGTGCCATTACCGAACGAATTTACTCCCTTAAGGGAAAATGTCACGTAGGTTAGTCTATTTCAGACCCCCAAAAATACTTTTCCACAAGCACTTACAATATTATACTTACATAAATGTACGATTTCCGGGGTTTACGAAACTCGGGGGTCCACTGTATTACACTTACATAATTGTACGATTTCCGAGGTGCTCGTAACTCGGGTGGACCTCAGTTTTCGTTGAAAATTCATTCCAGAATGCTGTTTGAGTGCCATTACCGAACGAATTTGTTCCCAAAAGTACAAATGTAAATTAGATTAGTCTTTCAGAATCCCAAAATACACTTACAAAAGCTCTTTGAAAAATACATTTACATAATTGTTCGAGTTTGGAGATGAACGAAAACTGAGGGTCCACTCTATATCATATTACTCCATTTAATTTAAGTTTAATCAATATGTATGGTAATATAATACATATATCAGTATTAGGTCAATGTTGAAAAAAAATTAATATTATGTTAAAATTAGTTCTGTATATTAAATACTTAAAAGGATTCAGGGCAAGTGGGGCTTACATAAGGGGCATCTTTGAGTAAGATAGACATACCCACAGGTAGTGGTGACCCAGATCACCGGATCTACCCCGGGGGGAGCCAGAGACAGGGAAAAGCCTCACTGCCATGAAGCTGCATCGGGGTCCCTACTGTCCATACAGCTCTGATGTTAAAACAATTTTAAAAAACATGTTACCACCACACAGGAGAGAAACCCTTTTTTTGCCCACTTGACCCACAAGTCTAACCTAAGACCACCTTAAACGACAAGCACTCACCCGGGGAGAAAAACCTTTTGCCTGAACCAGTGTCCCTACCGCCCACTCACAAAAACCACGTTTACAATCACAAACTTATGCATCATAATACAAAAATTTTTCCCTCCAGTTCAAAATTTTAAAAATATTGTAGTACTAATACCCTTCATATTAAATTCTCGTCAATATTTAAAGATTTTATATTC